>JAJSRW010001419.1:0-54956 GCA_022414725.1 Microglena sp. YARC
ATCGGCATACCCACCCCACCACCAACCACCAACATCACCTTCTACCCACCCAACTACTACCCACACACCACCACCACTACTTTCTACACACACTACTAACACACCACCCACCACCACACTACTTCTACCCACCCACTAATACCCAACCCACACACCCACCACCACCACTACTTCTTACCCACCCACCACTACCCAACCCACCCCAACACCACTACCAACCCACCCACTAATACCCACCCACCCACCACCACCACTACTTCTACCCCACCCCTACTACTGCCCACCCACTCACCCACCCAACCACCACCACTTAACTTCTACCCACCCACCACTACCCACGCACCCCACCCACTACTTCTACCCACCATACTACCCACCCACCACCACTAACTTCTACCCACCCACTTCTTACCACCCACCCACCACCACCACTAACACTAACCCCACCCACCTACCCACCCACCCACGCCACCCACCCACCACCACCACTACTTCTACCCACCCACCACTAACCACCCAACCACCACCCACCCACACTACTTCTAACCCACCCACTCACTACCCCACCCACCCACCCACCCACCACCACCCACTACTTCTTACCCACCACCACTACCCACCCACCCACCACCACACACCACTACTTACTACCCACCCACCCACTACCCACCCACCCACCCACCACCACCACTACTCTCTACCCCACCCACCACTACCCACCACCCACCCACCCACCACCACTACTTCACCCACCCACTTCTAACCCACCCACCCACCCAACCACCACCACTACCTTCTACCCACCACTTCTACCCACCCACCCACCCACCACCACCACTACTTTCTTACCCAACCACTACTACCCACCCACCCCCACCACCACCAACTACTTTCTACCCAACCACCACCACTACCCACCCACCCAACCACTGACCACCCACCCACCCTACCACCAACTTACTTCCCTAACTTCACCGCACTACTACCCACCCAACCCCCACCCACCCACCCTGCTACTTCTACACACCCACTACTACCCACCCACCCACCACCACCCCACCACTACTTCTACCCACCCACACTACCCACCCGACCCACCCACCACCACCATATCTTTACCCACCACTACTACCCCCACCCACCCACCCACCACCCATCACTACTCTACCCACCCACCACTACCCACCCAACCCCACCCACCCACCCACTACTACCCCACCCAACCACCCACCCACCCATCCACCAACCACCACTAACTTCTACCCACCCACTACTACCCACCCCACCCCCCACCCAACCACCACCACTACTTTCTACCGCCACCCACCCACTACCCACCCACCCAACCCACCCACCACCACCATACTTCTACCCAGCCACTACTACCCCAACCACCCCACCCACCCACCCAAGCCACCCACCACCACACTACTTCTACCCACCCACCACTACCCACCCACTCCACCCACCAACCAACCCACTACTTCTACCCACCCACTTCTACCCACCCACCCACCCAAAACCACCTACTTCTACCCACCCCACTTCACCACCACCCACCCACCACCACCCACTACTTCTACCCACCCACTTTTTACTACCCACCCACCCAACAACCCAACCACACCACTTCTTCTACCCCACCCACCAGCTACCCACCCACCCACCCCACACCACAACTACTTTCTAGTTCACCCACTACTACCCACCCACCCACCAGCCACCTCTACTTCTACCCACCCACTACCTACCCACCCACCCACCCACCACCACCACTACTTCTTACCCACCCACTACTTGCCCCCAACCCACCCACCACCACCATCCACTACTTCTACCCACCCACACTAACCCACCACCCACTCACCCACCCACTACTACCCACCACCCACCACCCCACCCACCCCACCACCACTACTTACCCACCCACCTACCTACCACCCACCACCCACCACCACCACTACTTCTACCCTCCCACTAATATCCACCCACCCACCCACCCAACCCACCACCACTACTACTTCTACCCACCACTACTACCCACCCACCCACCCACCCCAACCCACCACCACCCCACCTACTCTAACCCTCCCACTACTTACCCACCCACCCACCCACCACCACCACTACCTTCTTACCCACCCACTACTACCCACCCACCCACCCACCCACCCACCACTAGCATACTACTTCTACCCCACCCACCAAACTACCCACCCCACCCACCACCACCACCCAACTACTGCTACCCACCCACCACTACCCACCCACCCACCCACCCACCACCACTACTTCTACCACCCACTACTACCCACCCACCCACCCACCAACCACTACTTCTACCCACCCATTTCGACCCACCCACCCCACCGACCACCACCACTACTTTTCTACCACCCACTTCTACCCACCCACCACCCAGCCACCACCATACTTTCTACCCACCCAACAACTATCCACCACCCCCACCCACCCACCCACCACCACCACTTTACATCTACCACCCACCACTACCCACCCACCCAACCCCAACACAACCTACTTTTATTCACCCACTACTACCCCACCCCCACCAACCCACCACAAACTTCCTACCAAACTAACTAACCCACCACCCCACCCACCCAACTACCTACCCCACCACTACTACCCCACCCATCCCACCCACCCACCACCACTACTTTTTCTACCCACCCACTAATACCACCTACCACCACCTCACCACCACCACACTCTACCCAACATACACCACCCAAACACCACTACCCACCCACCCATATACAAACCCAACCACCACCACCTAACTACTTCTACCCCCACCCACTTACTCCCACCCACTCACCCACCCACCACCCACCACTACTTCTACCCAACCCACATACCCCACGCACCCACCCACCTACTTTCTACCCACCCACTACTAACCCACCACCACCACTACTTCTACCCCCCACTCTACCCAACCACCCACCCACCACCACTACAACTACCCACCCACTACTACCCACCACGCACCACCCACCACCACCCAACTACTTCTACCCACCACCCACTAACCACCCACTCACCACCACCCACCACCACCACTAACTTCTACCCACCCACTACTACCCACCCCACCCACCCACCCACCACCACCACTACTTTCTTAACCCACCACCACTACCCACCCACCCACCCACCCACCACCACTACTTCTACCCACCCACCACACCCACGCACCACCCACCACACCCACTACTTCTACCCACCCACCACTACCCACCCACCCACCCACCCACACACTACTCTACCCCACCCACTTCTACCCACCCCACCCACCCACCACCACCACTACTTCTACACCACCCACTTCTACCCACACCCACCCACCACCAACCACCCACTACTTCTACCAACCACACTACCACCCACCAACCAACCACCCACCCACCACCACTACTTCTACCCACCCACCCACCACTACCCACCCACCCACCACTACCACCCACCCAACCCACCACCACTACTTCTATTCACGCACTAACTACCCACCCACCCACCACCACCTCTACTTCTACACAACCCAACTACTAGCCCAACCCAACCAACCCACCACCACCACTAACTTTCTAACCCCAACCCACTACTACCCCAACCAACCACACCAAACCACCACTACTTCTACCCACCCACTACACCCACCCACCACCCCACACCATCAAACTACTAATCTACCCACCCACCACTACCCACCCACCCTCAACCCACCCACCCCCACTACTTACCCACCCCAACCACCCACCCTACCCATCCCACCACCACCACTACTTCTACCCACCCACTACTACCCACCCACCCACCCCACCCACCAACCAACCACTACTCTACCCACCCAAACCACTTACCCACCCACCCACCCACCCACCACCCCACTAACTTCTTACCCAGCCACTACTACCACCCACCCACCCACCCACCCAGCAACCACCACCACAAACTACTCTCTAACCCACCCACCCACTACCCCACCCACCCACCACTATCCACCACTACATTCTACCCACCCACCACACCACCCACCCACCACACCACACCACTACTTCTACCCACCCACGCACTACCCACCCACCCACCCACCCACCACAACAAACTTCTACCCAACCACTTCTACCCACCCACCCACCACCCAACCACCACTACTTCTACCCCACCCCACTTCTACCCAACCACCCACCAAGCCACCACCACCACCACTACTTCTACCCACCCACCATACCCCACCCACCCACCACTACCACCACTACTTTCTTACCCCATTCACCACTACCCACCAACCCACCCACCCACCACCAACTACCTCCTACCCCACCCACCATCTACCACCCACCACCCACAACCACCACAACAACTTCTACCCCACCCACTTCTACCCACCCACCCACCCACCACCACCACTACTTCTACGCCAGCCACCACTTCTCTCTCTCTACTTCTACCACCAACCAAACCACCACCACTACCCAGCCCACCCCACTCCACCCACCCACCCACCCACCACCCGACCCACTCTTCTACCCACCCACTGACTACCCACCACCACCCACCCACCCACCACCAACTACTATCACCCACCCACCCCACCCACCACCACCATACTCTTCCCACCCACACTACCCACCCACCCACCCACCCACCACACCAAACTACACCCACCAACTACCCACAAACCACCCACCACCAGCTACTTCCATTCAACCCACTACCCACCCACCCACCCACCCACCACCACTACTTCTACCCACCCACCACTACCACCACCCACCCACCCACCACTACCCCACCACCACTTCTACCCACCCACCCATCCCACACCACCAACTACTTCTACCCAACCCACTTCTTACCCACCACCCACCAGCCCACCCACAACTACACCACCCACTTCTACCCACCCACCACTACCCACCCACCACCCTACCACCACTACTTCTACCCATCCACCACTACCCACCACCCACCCACCACCACCCCACTACCTCTAGCCCACCCACTACTACCCACCCACCCACCACCCACCACAACACTTCTACCCACCCACTACTACCCACCCACCCATCCCACCACCACCACTTACTCTACCCACCCACTACTACCCACCCACCCAACCACCCACCACCACCACTACTATTCTACCCACCACTTACCCACCCACCACCACTACATTCACCCACTTACCACCAACCACCACTACTCTACCCACCCACTTACCTACCCACCCACACCCACTACTTTAACCCACCACACCCACCACCCACCCACCCACCAACCACCTACCCTCTACCCACCCACTTTCTGACCCACACCACCACTACTTCTTACCACACCCCACTTCTAACCCAACCAACCCCAAACCACTACTTCTACCCACCACTTCTACCACCCACGCCACCCACCACCACCACTACTTCTACCCACCCTACTACTACCACCCACCCACAACCCAACCACCACCCATCTTCATACCCACCCACCACTACCCACCCACCCACCCACCACCACTACTTCTATTTCAACCCACTACTACCCACCCACCCACCACCACCTACTCTACCCAACCCACTACTACCACCCACCCACCCACCCACCACCACTAACCTCCTAACTACCTGCCCACCCACCACCCACCACCATTCACACTACTTCTACCCAACCCACCACTACCCACCCACCCACCTCACCCATCCCACTACTACCCCACCCACCCCACCACCGACCACAACCACCACCACTACTCTTACCCCCACTACTACCGCCACCCACCCACACCACCACCCACCACTTACTTTCTACACTCTCCACTACTACCCACCACACCCACCCACCCCACCCACCACCCACTCACTATTCTACCCACCCATACTACCCACCCACCCACCCACCCACCCACCACCACCACTACTTTACCCTCCCACTACTACCCACCCACCACCCACCACCACCACACTTCTACTTCTACCCACCCACTACTACCCACCCACCCACCCACCCAACCCACCACTTAGCACTAGCTTCTACCCACCCACCCACTACCCCAACACCCACCACCACCACCACTACTGCTACCCACCCACCCACCCACCCACCCACCCACCCCACCACTACTTCTACCACCCACACACCACCCACCACCCACCCCACCAACCACTACTTCTTAACCCACCCATTCCCTACCCACCCACCGACCACACCCACTACCTTCTACCCACCCCACTTCTTACCCACCCACCCACCCACCACCACCACTACTTCTACCACCCATACATTCCACCCACCCACCCCACCCACCACCACACCCACCCAGCCACCCCCAAACAACTACTTTTATACCCACTACTACCCACCCACCCACCACAAACAACTACCCACCACTACTACTTCTACCCACCCCTACCCACCCACACCACACACCACCACCACTACTTCTACCCACCCACTACTACCCACCCCCACACACCCACCCACCACTACTCTACCCACCCACACTACCCACCACCCACCCACCCACCCACCCACCCCACCACCGACCACCTACTTCTACCCACCACTACTACCCAACCCACCCACCCACCCACACCACCACACTACTTTCTAAACCCACCCACCACTACCCACGCACACACCCACCCTACTTCTACCCACCAGCTACCACCACCACCACTACTTCTACCCACCCACCACTTACCCACCCACCCACCACCACCACCACTATTTCTCTACCCCACCAAGCACTACCCACACACCCACCCACCCACCCACACAACTTCTACCCACCCACTACTGCCCACCCAACTCAGCCCACCCACCACACTTCTTACGCACTACTTCTTACCCACCACTACTTCTACCCACCACTACCCACGCACCCAACACCACTACTACCCACCCACTAACCCACCCACCACTTCGACCCACCATTCTATAACCCCCTACCCATCCCACCGCACCCCACACCACTACCTAATTCACCCACTCTATCCCACCCCACCACCACCACAATACACCCACCCACTACCCACCCACTTCTACGCACCCCACACACCCACCACCCACCACCACCACTACATTCTATTCACCCACTACTTAGCCCACCCACCCACCACCACCTCTACTGTCTACCCAGCCCCCACTACGCCGACCCACCCTACCACCACCACCACTACTTTCTACCCCACCCACACTACCCACCAACCCACCCGCCCACCACGCGACTACCTCTACGCACCCCCACCACCCACCCACCACCACTCACTACTTCGACACCCACGCTACCCACCCAACCCACCCACCCGCCCACTACTAAACCACCACCCACCCACCCACCCACCACCCACCACTACTTCTACCCACCCACTACTACCCACCACCCACCCACCCACCTACCACCACTACTTCTACCCCCCACCACTTACCCCACCCACCCACCACCACCACCACTACTTCTACCCACCCACCACTACCCACCCCACCCACCCACCCCGACCACCACACTGACTTCACCACCACTTCCCCACACCCACCCACCACCTTTCTACCACCCACCACTACCACCCACCCACCCAACCCAACCCACCACCACTCCACCCCACCTATCCACTACTCTACTACCCACCCACCCACCTACCACCACCACTACCCACCACCCACTTCTACCCCACCAAACCCAACCACCACCACTACTTTACCCACCACTTCTACCCACCCAACCCACCCACCCACTTACTACACCCACCACCACCCACTTCTACTCTACCCACCACTTGCCCCACCACTACTACTTCTATTCCCCACTACTACCAACCCACCCACCGACCACTACTTCTACCCACCCACCCACACCACTACTTCTACCACCACTTACTACCCTCACCCACCCACCCACACTTCTTACCCACTACTTCTAACCCACCCACCACTTACCCCACCCACCACACCCTTTCCTACCCAACCGACTAACTACCGCCCGCACTACCCACCCACCCACCCACACCACCAATACTTCTATTCCACCCACCAGCTACCCGAACCCACCCACCACCACCACCACCTCTGCTACTTTCTACACCCACCCACTACTACCCACCCACCCACCCACCACCACCACACTTCTACCACCACCAACCAACTACCCACCACCCACCCACCACCACCACTACTTCTACCCACCCACTTAACGACCCACCACCCCACCCAGCCACCATTCTACTACTTCACCCACTTACTACCCACCCACCCACTAGCCCACCCCTACCACTACAAACACCCACCCACCCATCCACCACACCACACTTCTACCACCCACCACCACTTACACCACCCAACCCCACCCACCCACCACCCACCCACTACTACCCACCCCAACCAACCCACCCACCCATCCGACCAACCACCACACTTTTCTAATTCCCCACCCGACTGTACTACCCACGCACCCACCACCCACCACCACCCACCACTACTTCTACCCACCCACCCACTACCCCCCACCCACCCACCACCCACCCACCCAGCCCAACCCAGACTGACTTACCCCCACCACTACTTCTACCCACCCACCACTACCCACCCACCCACCCAGCCACCACCACCACTACTTCTACCCACCCACTACTACCCACCCACCCACCCACCCGACCCACCAGGGATCCACCGACACCCACTTCTACGCCACCCACTTCTACCCACCCACCCCACCACCACTTACTTCTACCCACCCACTTAATACCACCCAACCCCCCACCACCACCAACTATGTCTTCTACCCACCCACTACTACCCACCCACCCACTTACAGCCACCCACCACCACCACTCTCTTCTACTTTCACCCCCACCACTACCCACCCACCCACCCACCACCCACCATAACTTCCTATTCTACCCACCCAGCACTACCCACCCCCACCCCACCACCACCTCTACTTCTACCCACCCACTACTACCCACCCACCCACCCACCACCACCAACCACACTTCTACCCACCCGTTTCTACTGCGCCACCCACCCCACCCACCACCATCAACTACTTCTACCCACCACCCACACTACCACCCACCCCAACTCACCCACCCACTACTACCCACCCACCCACCCACCCACCACCACCTTCTACCACCAGACACTACTTCTACCCACCCACTACTACCCACACCACCCACACACACCACTACTTTTACCCACCCACTACGTAAAAAATACTATCACCCCCACCCACCCACCCACCACCACTACTACCTCTACCCACCCACTACTACCCACCCACCCACCACCCACCCACCACCACCACTACTACTTCTACCCAGCCACCCACTACTACCCACCCCACCCACTACTACCCACCCACCACCACCCACCACCACTTGTCTACCCACCCACTACTACCCCCACCACCCACCCCACCCACCACTACTTTCTACCCCACCCACTTACTACCCACCCACCCACCCACCCACCCACCCACATAGCCACCCACTTACCACCCACCTACTTCTTACCCTCCCACTACTACCCACCCACCCACCACCACCACCACCCACCACCACCACTACTGCTACTACGCCACCCACTTCCCACCCACCCACCCACCCACCCACCCACTTACTTCTACCCACCCAACTACTACACTACCCACCACCCAACCACATAACTTCTACCAACCCATTTCTAGCCCACCCGATATACCCACCCCAACCCACCCACCCAGCACCACCATACTTCTACCCACTTCTACCCACCCACCCGAACCACCACCACCACTACTACCCCACCGACCCTACTTTCACCCACTTCTGACCACCACCCACACCCACCACTACTTCTACCCATCCACTACTATCCACCCAACTCCACCCAACCCACCCACCCCACCACCACCCCCCACTACATCCGACCACCACTACTTCCACCACTACTCCACCCACGCCACCCCAACACCCCAACTACTTCTTATTCACCCATCTACTAAACCCGACCCACCACCACCACCATTACTCACTCTACCACCCCACACTACCCACCCACGCACGACCACTACCACTACCACCCACCCACTAATACTAAACCCACCACCCACCAACCACCACCACTAACTACCCACCCACTACTACCCACCCACCCACACACCAACCACCGCACTAACTTCTACCCACCCACTACTACCACCCACCCAACCCCCACCCCCACCACACCTACCCACTACCCCACCCACCACCTAATTACCCCACCCACCCCCACGCACCACCCACCACCCACTAAACGAACACACCCACCACTACTTCTACCCACCACCCACTTCTACCAAGCGCCACTACCCCCACCCAACCCACCCCAGCCCACCACCACCACTACTTCTACTAACTTTAACCCCACTAAACCCATCAAACCCCACCCCCACACCCACCCAGCCACCTACTACCCACCCCAACCCACCACTACCCACCCACCCACCCACCACCACTACTTCTACCCACCCAACTACCCACCCACAACCACCACGACCCACCACCACCCACTACCTTTCTACGCCCACCCACTACTTACCCACCCCACCCTCCCAGCCCGACACCACCACTACTTTCAACCCTCCCACTACCTACCCACACCCACTAACCCACCCACCCCACCACCCACTACTTCTAACCCACCACTTCTACCCACCCACCCACCACCACCACCACTACTTCTTACCCGTCCACTACTTAACCCACCCACCCACCCACCACCACACCACCAGGGCTACAATCTACCAGCCCACCCTACCCACCCACCCACCCAACACCACTACTTTATTCACCCACTACTACCCACCCACCCGCCACCACCACCTACTACATTCTACCCACCCGACCACCGATCTAGCTACTATCTACCAGCCCCCCACCACGTACCCACCAACCACACCCACTTCTACCACCCACCACTACTTTACCCACCAACCGACCACCAGCTACCAACCACCCACCCATTCTACCCACCCACCACTACCCACCCACCCACCACACCACCATTACTTCTACCCACCCACCACTAATACCCACCCACTACCCACCACCCACCCACCACCACCACTACTTCTTACCCACCCCACTTACCCACCCACTCACCCACCCAACCACCACTCACCCACCCACCACCACTACCCACCCACTAACTACCACACCACTACTATCTACGCCACCCACACCCACCCACCCACCACCACCACTACATCTACCCACCCACTACTACCCAGCACCCACCCACCCATCCACCACTACTTTCTTTACCCAACCCAGCTAACCACCCACATACAACCACCCACCCACCACCACACTACCTACCCACCCACGACACCCACCCACCACCCAACCCACACCACCATTACTTCACCCACCCCACTTCTACCCACCCACCACTAAAACCACCACCACCACTCACTTCTACCCACCCACCCACTACCCACGCACCACCACCACCACCACTACTTCTACCCACCAACTTACCCACCCACCCACCCACCCCACCAACCACTACTTCTACCACCCACCACTACCCACCCCCCCACCCAGCCACCACCACTACTTCTTACCCACCCACCCACCCACCACCCACCACCACCTACTTCTACCCCCACTACCCACCCACCCAACCCACCACCTACACTACTTCTACCCACCCACTACTACCCACCCACCCACCCACCACGACTCTCTACCCACCCACTTTACTCCCACCCACCCACCCACCCACCACCACCACCCACACTACCCACCCACACACCACCCACCACCCACTACCCACCCCCAGCATCTACCCACCCACCGCTCTACTACCCACCCACCCCATACTACCCACCCACCCACCCACTACCCACCCACCCACCTTCTACCACTTCTCTACCCACCCACTACCCCACCCACCACCACCCACCTCACCACCACTTCTTCTACCCACGCCACTATACTTACCACCCACCCACCACCCACCCGACCCACCGACCACACTACTGTCTACCCTCCACCTATAACCCACCCACCCCCACCACCCACCACCACCACTGACGTCTTGAACTTCACCGCACTTCTAACCACTCCACCCACCCCACACCACCACTACTTTCCACCCACCCACCCACCACCACCACCCCACCCACACACAACCGACTACTTACTACCCCACCCACCAGCTACCCACCCACCCACCACCACCACCACTACTTCTACCCAACTACCCACCCCACCCACCACCCACCACCACTCTACCACTCTCTACCCACTTCTACCCACACCAACCCACCCACCACCAACAAGCTTCTACCCACCCCACCACCACCCCAAGCCCACCACCAACCACCACTACTTCTACCAACCACCCACCCACCCACCAACCCACTACTACCCACCACCACCCAGCCCCTTCTTCCAATCCCACCACACCACTACTTCTACCCACCCATTACTACCCCCACCCACCACCACCGCCGCGTACTTCTATTCACCCACGACTACCCAGCCCACCCCTCTACTTCTACCCACCACCGCACTACCCACCACCCACCACACCACTTGAACCCACCCACCACTACCCGAAACCCACCCGCCCCACCACCACTGACCTCTACCACCCACCTACTACCACCACCGCCACCACTACCCACCCACCACCACCCGCCCCACTGACTACCCACCCAACCCACCCACCACCACCACCACCACTACTTCTACCACCCGACCACTAACTAACCCACCCACCCACCCAACCCCACCACCCACCACTCCACCACTACTAAGGCTCACTTTACTTCCCCACCCACCCACCACTATCCCACCCACCCACCCACCCTACCACCCACTTCCTCCATACCACACCCCACTTGTCTACCACCCCTATCCACCACTTTTATCCATCCACCACCCACCAACAAAAACTATCTACCCAACAGCCACTACCCACCACCACCCACCACCACCCACCACCTACTTCTACCACCCACCACACTTCTTACCCAACCACTACCCCACCCACCCACTTCTACCCACCACCAACCCACCCACCACCCACACCACTTACTTCTACCCACCCACCATCCACCACTACTTACCCACCCACCACTAACCCACCCAACCCACCACTAACTTACTTCTACCCATCCCACCACTACCCACCCCCACCCCCCACCACCCTTACCTCTACCCAACCCAACCACTCCCACCCACCCACCACCCACCCACAACAACTTTTCTACCCACCCAACTTCTACCCACCACACCCACCTTCTACCCACCACCAACTACTTTCTACCCACCCACCCCAACTACTTCCTAGCACCCACCACCACCCACTTCTACCCATCCAACTATCACCCACCAGCCCACACCCCCACCACCACTTTACTTCTACACCCAACTACTTCTACTTCTTATTCCACCCGACTTACTTTCCCACCCCACCACCACCACCACTACTTCTACCCAGCCGCACTACTACCCACCACCACCACCACCACTACTTCTACCCGACCCGCACTACTACCCAACCTACCCACCCACCGACCCACCAACTACTTCTACCCACCCACCACTACTACCCACCCACCCACCTACCACCACCACCACCACTACTTCTACCACCCACCCACACTACCCACCCACCCACCACCCACCACCACCACTACTTCTACCCACCCAACCACTACCCACCCAGCCACCCCCACCACTACTTCTACCCACCCACCTACCACACCCACCCACCAAACCACCACTACTTCTACCCCCACTTCTACCCCACCCCACCCACCACCACCCACCCACTACTTCTACCCCATCCCACCTACTTACCCACCCACCCACCCACCACCACCACCCACTTCTTCTACCCAGCCACTACTACCCACTACCCCACACCACCACCACCTTCTACTTCTGTTACCCACCTACTACCACCAGCTATTTCTAACCCCCCTACTTCTACCCACCCACCCCCCCACCCCACCACCATCACTACTTCTACCCACCCACCACTACCCAACCACACCCACCCCACGTACTACACCCACCCACCCACCGACCGCCACAACCACCCACACTACCCACCCACTACTACACCCAACCCCCCATCACACCACCACACTACTTCTAGCCCACCCACTACCCCACCCACCCACCCACCAACCAACACCACGACTACTTCTACCCACCACCACCCCACTACTTCTACTCCCCAACTACTACCCACCCCACCCACCCACCAACACTACCCACTACCACCCACCCACCCACCCCACCCTACCCACCCACCCACCACACAACCACCACTACTCTTACCCACCACTACCCACCCACCCACCCAACCCACCACCACTACTTCTACCCCACCCCAACCACTACCCCACCCACCACCACCACCAACTACTTCTACCCACCCACCACTACCCACCCACCCACCACCACCACCACCACTACATCTACCGCACCAACTACTACCCACAACACGCCACCCACCACCCACAATTTCTTCACCCACCACCCTACTATCCACCCACCCACCCACCCACCACCACCACCACTACTTCTACTACCCACCCAACCACCCACCACCACCACGATACTTCTATTCACCCACTACTACCCCACCCACCCACACCACCACCACAACTTCTACCCAACCACTACTATCCACGCACCACCCACCACCACCACCACTTCTTCTACCCACCCGCCCTACCCACCCACCCACCCAACCCACCACTACTCACCCACTACCCACCCACACACCACCCACCTACCCACCCTTCTACCCACCCACCACCCTACTTCTACCCACTACTACCCCCAACCCACCCACCCACCACCTACCACTACTTCTACCCACCCACCACCCAACCACCCACCCACCACCACCACTTACTACTTCCCAACCCCACATACCCACGCACCACCCCCCACCTACCTACCACACTCTACCCACCCACCACTACACCTCACCCGACCAACCACCTTACCTTACCACCCACCGCTAACAACACCCCCACTACACCCGCCATCTACCCACCCAACCTACGCCACCCACGCCCACCCACCACCACCACTACTTTCTACCCACCCACCACTACACCACCCACCCACCAACTCACCACCACTACTTCTACCCCCACTACTACCCACCCACCCACCACACCACCACCACCACTACTTCTACCCACCCACCACTACCACCCACCCACCCACCACCATCCTACCACCCACTTCTTAACCCCACCACCCACCACTACCCACGCACCACCCACCACCAACACCTTTCTACCACCCAACCACTAACCCACCCACCCACCACCACCACCACTACTTCTGAACCCACCCCACTTCTCCACCACCCACCATCACCCACCACCACTACTTCCTACCCACCCTACTTCTACCCACCCCACCCACCACTACCCACCTCCACCCCACCACTACTCCTCCAACCCACCACCACCACCACTAGCCTATTCACCCAGCACTCTACTTACCCACCCACCCACCACACCTTCGTACACACCCCACTACTACGCCACCACACCCACCCACTTCCACACCAACCACTACTCTTACCCCCACCCAACTACTACCACCCCACCCATATTCCCACCACCATCACATACTTCTACCCACCACCCACTACCCACCCACCCACCCACCAACCCATACTACCCACCCAAACCCCAACCCACCCACCAAATCGCTAACCCACCACCACTACTTCCCCACCCACTACTACCCACCCACCCACCCACCCACCACCACCACTAGCTTCTATCACCACCAACCTACCCACCCACCCACCCACTTACTACACCACCCACCACCACCACTACTTCTACCCACCCACGTACTACCCCACCCCCACCCACCACCACCACTTCTTCTACCCACCCGCACCCCACACCCAACCACTACTACCCACCCACCACTACCCACCCCACCCACCACTCACCACCACTATCTTCTACCACCCACCACTACCTCACCCCACCCACCCACACCACCCACCACTACTTCAACCACACCCAACCTACTACCACCCACCCACCCACCCCACCACACAACACTTCTTTACCCCACACCACTTCTACCCACCCACCCACCCACCACCGACCACTACTATCTACCCACCCACTTCCTACCACCCACCCACCCAGCCACCCACCACCACCACTACTTTCTACCCACCCACACTACCCACCACCCACCAACTACCACCCACCCGCCCCCTCACCCACCACCCACTACCCGACTACTTTCTTACCCACCACCACTACCCAACCCACCCACCACCCACTACTGTCTACCCAATACTTCTACCACCCACCCACCCACCACCACCACTACCTTCTACCCAGCCACCCCACCACACCCACCACGCCACCCACCCACCACAACACCACTTCTTCTACCCACCCACTACTACCCACCCACCACCCACGGGCGACCACTACTTCACCCACCCACCACTACCCACCCACCCAACCCGAACCCACCAACTTTTCTGACAACTACCCACCACATGGAATAGACCCACCCACCTGCTCTATGATACGCACCCACCCAACCCACTACTACCCACCCACCCATCCACCACCAGCCGAGCTACTTCCCCCACCCACCTCACCCACCCACCTCACACCAAACTCACGCCAAACACGTCAATCCCACAAGCGACAGCCACTACCCACCCAACCCACCCACCACACTACTTCGTTCCACCCACTACTACCCGCCACCCACCCACCCACCCACCAACCATACTTCTACCACACCGACTACCTTCCCACCCACCCACCCAACCCACCCACCCACCTAACCAGCCACCCACCAACCACACTACTCCCCACCCACACTACCCACCCACCCACCACCACCACCACTATTTCTACCCAACCACTACTACCCACTTAGCCCACCCACCACCATACCACCACCTCATCTTACCCACCCACTCCACCCTACGCACCCGTTTCTACACACCACTCACCACCACCACCACTGACCACCCAGCCCACTTCACCACCCACTACTATCCACCCCACCCCACACCACTACCCTCCCACTACTACTTCCACTATCCCAACCCACCCACCCAACACCACCACTACCTTCTACCCACCCACTACACCCACCCACCACCCACCCACCACAATTAATACTACCCACCCACTACTACCCACCCACCACTTCTACCCACCCACCACTACCCACCCAGCCCACCTACCCACCACCCACCACTGCTACCCACCTACTTCTTCCCACACCGACTAACTACCCAGCCCACCCACCCACCCACTACTTTCTACCCACCCACCACTACCCAACCCACCCACCCACCACCACTACTTCTACCACACCCACTTACTACCCTCCCCAACCACCACCAATCCGATTTCTACTTTCTACACACCACCCACCCACCACCACTACTTCACCCACCCACTACTCTACCCACCCACTACCCACTCACCACCCACTACTTCTACCCACCACTACTACCCACCCACCCACCTACCACCACTATTCACTTCTACCCACCCACCCACTACCACCACCCACACATACTCCCACCACCACTACCCACCCACCCACCCAACATACTGACCCACCCACATACTACCCACCGCACCCACCAACCACCCAACTTACTTCTACACCCCACTTACTACCCACCACCAATCCACCACCACACTACTTCTACCCACCCACTACTACCCACCCACCCAACCACCACCACTACAATCTACCCACCACTAGATACCCACCCACCCACCCACCACCACACTTCTACCACACCACTACTACCCACCCACCCACCACACTACTTTTACCCACCCGACCCACTGCTACCCCACCACTTCTACCCCACCACCAAGTACCACTACTACCCACTACCCACCCCCACCCACCACCACTAAACCCAACACAAACCACACTACTTTCTACCCAACCCACTACTACCCACCACCACCACCCACGATTCTACCCACCCACTTCTACCCACCACCCACCACCACCACTACTATCTACCACCCACTACTACCCACCCACCCACCACCACCATACCTTCTACACCACCACAACCACCCACCCACCACCCACCACCACCACCACTACTTTCTACCCACCCACTACACCCACCCACCCACCCACCACCACCACTACCTACCCACCCACTAACTTACCCACCCCACCACCACCACACCACCCACCACTACCCCACGCACCCACCCACCACCACTTACTTCTACCCACCCACCACTACCCACCCACCCACCAACCCACCACCACTACCCACCCACTCTACCACCACCACCTTCACCACCCACTTCTTCTACCCACCCCCACCACCACTACCACCCAGCCCACCACCACCACCACACTAACCCCACCCACCCACACCACCTCCACCCCTACTTACTTACTACCCACCCGACTACTACCCACCCACCCACCCACCACCACCACTACTTCTACCCACCCACTACTACCACCCACCCACCCACCATCACCCACTACTTTACCCAACCACGTGCCACCACCACCAACACCTACACTCACTACCTTTCTACCCACCACTACACCCACCTCTACCTATCCCACCACCCTACCCACCCACCACCACCACCACCACTAACTTCTACTACTTCTACCCACCCACCCACTACCACCCACCACCACTACCACCACTACCCACCCACTTTACCCACCCACCCACCAGGCCACCACCACCACTATTCTACCCACCCACTACCACCCACCCCCACTACCACCAACTACTTCTACCTACACCCCACCCACCACCAACCAACACCGACTGTACTCACCCACCCACACTACCACTTTCTACCCCCACCCTTGGGCGCACGACTACCCACCACCCACCCAGTCTTGTTACGCTGCCACCACACTAAACCTGCACCTCACCAACCGTGGCCACCCACCACTACATTCTACCACGCGCGACACTAGTGTTCCCACTGTTAACCACTCCCTTACCACCCACCACCACCACTACACTTCACCACTACTTCATACCCACCCACACTACCCCACCACACCCACCACCCACTTTCTTTACCCACCCACTAGCCCACAAACCCACCCACCACCCCATCCCACTACTTTCTATTCACCGTTTTTCACGTACTACCCGCCCCCCCACTAATGTCTTGCTACTCACCACCACTACTACACTTATGTCTGGACTCCCACCCACCACAACTACTTCTTCTCCGACCCACCCACTACTGCGCTCTACCGTACCGGCACTACCCACTCACCACCACTATACTTCTATGGAGCCCACCCACTACTCCCTGGTGACCCACCCACCACCACTACTTCTACCCACCACTACTACCCACCCACCACCCCTCCACGCGGTGTTTACACTACTTCTACCCACCCACTACTACCCACCCCAACTTCCACCACCACTACTTCTACCCACCCACTTCTACCCACCCCACTACTTCTACCCACCAACCTACTACCCACCCACCCACCACACCTACCCACCGTAACTACTACCCACCCACCCACCCACCACCACCACCACTACTTCTACCCCCCCACTTCCACTACCCCACCACCCACCCACCACCCACTACTTCTACCCACCCACTACTACCACCCCCCCTCCCACCACCACTACTTCTACACACCCACCCACCACCACCACTGCTTCTACCACCCACTACTACCACCCACCCACCACCACCCAACTACTTACTACTTCTCCCTTCCACCTACCGCACGCCACCCACCCACCACCACTACTTCCACCCACCCACTACCACTCCACCACCCACCCACCACTACACTACTTCTACCCACCCACACTTCTACCCACCCACTACTACCCACCCACCCACCACCACTACATTTACCCACCCACTACTACCACCACACCACCACACTACTTCTACCCACCCACTACTACCCACCCACCCACCACCACTACTTCTACCCACACTACTACCCACCCACCACCAATACGCACTACTTCTACCCACCCACTACTACTACCACCCACCCACCACACCACTACTTCTACCCACCCACTACTACCCACCCACCCACCACCACTACTTCTACCCACCCACTACTACCACCCACCCACCACCACCACCACTACTTCTACCACCATACTTACCCACCCACCACCCACCACCACTACTTCTACCCACCCACTACTACCCACCACCCACCCACCACCACTACTTCTACCCACCCACTACTACCCACCCACCCACCCACCACCACTACTTCTACCCACCCACTACTACCCACCCACACCACAGGCTGCATTGTTGTGGACCACAAAAAGCAAATGTACCACACACAATACCACTACACCCACTACTACTACACACCCACCCACCACTACTACCCACCACCACTACTACTACCCACCACTACCACCCACCCACCACACAATACCACTACACCCACTACTACTACCCACCCACCCACCACTACTACCCACCACTACTACTCACCCACCACAGGCTGCATTATTGTGGGCCACAAAAAGCAAATGTACCTCCCTTTCAACGACCACCACAATACACCCCACCACTACAACACTACACAATACCAAGTACACCCACTTCTACTATCCACCCACCCACCACCACTACCCACCCACCCACCACTACTACCCACCCACCACAGGCTGCATTATAGTGGACCACAAAAAGCAACTGTACCTCCCTTTCAACGACCCTGCCAAGGCCCCCTTGTACTTGGGAATTGAATACGACGGTCCCAACATCGATATCAAAGTCTTTGTGTGTGTTCCAGGTATCGGCATTCACACTGACATGGTGAGTCTGTATGTCTGTCTGTATGTCTGTATCCCTTGAGCGCCTCTTGGGTTGCATCTTTGCATAGGCCTTTGTATTTGCATTTGCATCCTGTCTATTTCTGACACCTTTTCTGTCTTCCTGTTGCTTGTTCATCTAAATGTATGTATGCATGTTACAGTCCAGGGGTAGGCGAAATAGGCTAAAGGGACTTGCCCAACCGTGATAGGAAGAGCTTAAACAGAACAAGTTCTATGCGGCGGCGCATGCGACGCTAAAAATTGGCGGAGAGTGATCGCGACGGAGCGACAGGTGGCAGCGGAGGCGAGTTAGTTACGAGACTGTTGGCTGACGTGTTGGGCTTCATCGTGGTCAGACGGATGGATGGATGGATGGATGGTCAGTCGGACGGACAAATGGGTAAACATGGGGGCTCCCGCCCCCTTGAAGAGGGGGCTCCGCCAAAAAGCATTGATCTGAGATCGAGCCCAGCCAAGCTAATATAGATATTGTAGTCATTGATTGAGTACTGGGCTTAAGCTGGCATGTCCTTAGGATTCGAATACGACAGTGCCAACATAGACCTACAAGACTTTGTCTGTGTTCCGCGTATCAACACACACACTGGCATGGTGAGCCTGAGTTCAAGCCAAGCCACGCCAAAATGAATAGTGTCATTGTTGATACAGTACTGGGCATTAGCTGGCGTGTATTTAAGAGGATTTGAATATGACAGTACCAACACATACATACAACTTGTTGTGTGTGTTCCGGGTATCGGCATACACACTGGCATGGTGAGCCTGAGATCAAGCCAAGCCACACCAACATGAATATAGTGTAATCATTGATTCAGTACTGGGCATTAGCTGGCGTGTACTTAAGTTGATTTGAATGCGGCAGTACCAACATAGACAGTAAAATATTTGTCCGGGTGTGGGCATAAACACTGGAGTGGTGAGCCTGACATCAAGCCAAGCCAAGCCAACATGAAAAGTGTAATCGTTGATACAGTACCAGGCTTAAGCTGGCATGTACTTAAGGGGATTCGAATATGACAGTACCAACATAGACCTTCACGTTGTTGGGTGTGTTCCGTGTATCGGCATACACACTGACATGGTATCGGTGGCCAAACAGAATGTAGATCGCGCCCGGCCCTAACCTGCCTACCCTAAATTCTGCAGTACCTAAATGGGCGTGCCAAGTCCAAGATCAAGCGAAACCAATGGCCTAACGGAACCCAGATTGCGCCCGGTCTGACAGCGTACCAAGAAATTTTCATGGACGACGTTCCACCCCACACCGACTTCAACCAGCTTAGCGTGATTGTGCACGATGCCACGTACCTCGGCGGTACCAATGCTGCTGACGTGGTGAAGGCTCATGGCTGGAAGGGGGCCCTGAATTTCAAATCTGCGTGCCAGACACTCAGCAACATTATGGTGGACGAACCTGAGGAGGAGATCTACATGGAAGTGGACCAGGGCCAGACCTTCATGATCGTGGATTGGGACAAAGATGATGTTGATATCAAGGTGAGAAGGTGGCGTGGTGTAGGGTGGTGTATGATAAGGTGGGGGGTATGGCTTGGTGGGGTGGGGTGGGGTAAACATGTATCACTCTCAACAACCAAGACACAACCAACCTTAACCAACACACCACCACGCATGCAGGTGGCCGCCTCCTCAACCAGCACACAACCAATATACAACCAACCTTAACCAACACACAACCACGCATGCAGGTGGCCGCCTCCTCTCCACCACACGGACCCCAACCCCACCACCACCACACAAATCCCATTACTGCCACCAACCCCAACTTCACCACTCGAATCCTACCACGTCACAACCCCACCAACCCTACCACCTTGGACAAAGCCTACAACCTCACCATCACCACCACCACACAAATCCCACAACCACCATACAACCCCCAACAACCACAAACCCAATCCCACAACCCATGCAGCTGGCCGTCCTCACCAACCCTACCACTTTGGACAAAGCCTACGCCCTTACCATCACCACCACCACACAAATCCCACAAACAACAACCCCAAACCCACCCGACAAATCCCACCACCACACAACCCACCACCCATGCAGCTGGCCGTCCTCACCAACCCTACCACCTCCGACAAAGCTTACGCCCTTACCATCACCACCACCACACAAATCCCACAAACAACAACCCCAAACCCACCCGACAAATCCCACCACCACATAACCCACCACCCATGCAGCTGGCTGTCCTCACCAACCCTACCACCTCGGACAAAGCCTACGACCTCACCATCAACGGGCAGACGGTGAAGAAGACCTCGGAGATATACATGCCTCCCAAGCAGGTATATACCAGTCAGAATATAGATAGATAGGTAGATAGATAGATAGATAGATAGATAGATAGATAGATAGATAGATAGATAGATAGATAGATAGACATGCCTCCCAAGCAGGTATGTACCAGTCAGAAAGTTGGAAATGTGTGTGTGTGTGTGTTTGCAAAAAGTAAAGATAATGCCTGGTGGGGCGTGGTATCAAGGGAGCCCTGTCTTATGGTGGGCTGCTACTTTACTTGGACAGTGCTACCATGGCGGTTGACAGCGACCGCGAACACTAAAGCGTAACCGTACGGATTTGAACCCTGCACCTTAAGATTTCAACGAGCTCTACCATTCTCAGAGATATACACTCCGAAATAGACACTCTGAGATGTACACTCTGAGATATACACTCCGAAATATACACTCTGATGCACTCCGAAAAATACACTCTGAGATTAACACTTTGAGATATACACTCTGAAATACCGGTATACACTCTGACATACAATCTGAAGTATACATGTCACCCAAGCAAGGATGTACCTATTCTACACAGGTGCTAGGAGGTAAGTTGACACTAGTAGCACGACTCTTATATTTGGACGACCTTCAGTACCCCACCGCACAAATCTCACCACTTACATCACCCCTCGAACACCATCACCACAAACACCAACACCACAAATACAAACACCACAAACACCAACATCACAAACGCAAACATCGCAAGCACCACAACCACTACAAACACCACACTAAGACCAACACCACGAACACCAACCCAAGCAGGTGCTAGGAGGGAAGTTGACACTAGCTCGACTCTTCCAGTTGGACGATCTCAAGTACGGCTCGTCGTTGAAGACGATTGAGATTCATCGCTTGCAGCTGACGAGCATGAGGACTTTTAATGTCCAGGGCCTGTGCCGCATCATGGGATGAGGGGACAAACCTTGCGCAGCATGGCTGAACAGCATGGGGGATCTCGCTATCCAAGGCATGTGTCGTATCATCGGACGACCTCCAGTTCAGATCGTCGTCGATGACGATTGCGATGCACCGCTTGCAGCTGTCGAACATGAGGACGTATAATGTCCAGGGCCTGTGCCGCATCATGGGATGAGGGGACAAACCTTGCGCAGCATGGCTGAACAGCATGGGGGATCTCGCTATCCAAGGCCTGTGCCTTATCATCGGACGATCTCCAGTACGGCTCGTCGTTGAACATGGTTGAGATTCACCGCTTGCAGCTGACGAACATAAGGACGTTTAATGTCCTGGGCCTGTGCCACATCATGGGATGCGGGGGTCAAGTTCACCTATCTGCATAGCTTTTCTGTTCGGCTAAAAGCAGCAGCTTCTAGGCAGCTCCCTGAGCCAGCCACTGGGCTAAGCCCCAAGATTTCAACAGTACTAGAAGACTGGTTCTGTCAGCTTCCAGATGCACTTCATTGCTTTAGGTTTGGCTGGGTAGCAGGCCTAGGGAGCTGCCTAGAATCTGCTGCCGGTAGCCAAACAGAAATCTATGCCTACCACAGGTTTGCTTACATGGTAAATTAGCCTTCAGGCTGCTAACCACTTGCAGGGGCAGGGCAAATTAAAATAAATATCCAGTGTCTTTACGTAGCTTAAACGCAGCACTGCCAAAATACCATGGTACATAATGTAGCACTCGTGCTACTTGTAGCACCTTCAAGAACTTGAACTTGGTTTCTTAGCTCCAGCCAGCAATTTAGCTGCTCGCTGTCTTTGGCAGTAAATTTAACTACCAGGGACCTTCAAGAAAACCCTGTGCAAGAGGAGCAAGCATGGGTAGAAGAAGAAGAAGAATTGTCACAAGGTTCTACACGCCGGCGATTCGGCGTCTAACCGTCAGCAGAAAACAATACTTTCCCCCGTGCGATAGCCACGGAAACCAGGGAGTGTGACAGGGTTCGAACTCTGACCGATTTTGTACATGTCCAGGTCTCAGCACCGGCCGTTTAACGGCTCGACAAGGTCTGGGGTCATAAACACTATTACGCCCAGGGGGGCTTGATTACGCCTAAATGCTTTCTGTTTGGCTATCAGCAGCAGATTCTAGGCAGCTCCCTTGGCCTGCTACCCAGCCAAACCTTCAGCAACGAAGTGCATCTGGAAGCTGACAGTACCAGTCCTCTAGTCCTGTTGACATCTTGGAGCTTAGCCCAGTAGCTGGCTCAGGGAGCTGCCCAGAAGCTGCTGCTCGTGGCCGATTAGAAAAGCTATGATTACGCCACAAGCCTGAGAACTGAGTGCAATCACATGGGTGTAGATTGTACTACACTCCACACTCCTGAGAACAGAGTGCAATGACATGGGTGTAGATTGTACTACACTCCACACTCATGAGAACAGAGTGCAATGACATGGGTGTAGATTGTACTACACTCCACACTCATGAGAACAGAGTGCAATGACATGGGTGTAGATTGTACTACACTCCACACTCATGAGAACAGAGTGTAATCACATGGGTGTAGATTGTACTACACTCCACACTCATGAGAATAGAGTGTTATCACATGGGTATAGATTGTGGTACACTCCACACTTCTGAGAACAGCTCTTGTGAGCTACTATTTAAAAAAAATGAAAAATTGTACGCCCTGCTACGGGGCATGAAATTGAAGGACTTCTCCCGTTTGCATGCACCGTACATACTGGAGAATGGCTACTACGATGGGGTTTCGGTTTCGCAGACTGCTACTTCGCCTGAGCATGGACTACCACGCGATTGCATGGAGAGAAGTTCTTTACCTCTTCTTAATGCGGCAGGTCCGTAATTTGGAGACCTGGCGAGGGCTCGAACCGCAAAACTGTTAGTTTTTGGTGTTGGGTTTTAGTGAACCATACAGCCTGAGCTCGATTTTACTATTGGCATGTGTACTGCTAATCAAACTTGAATTTGGTTACATGGCTTCGGCTTTTTATTTTTTAAGTCTTGTCCAGGTCTATACTTGGTGGAGAGGTTGTTCATGTTGACCTCCTTGTTCCCGCGCTTCTTGTTGGAAGTCTTTGGATGCTACCTAAGAGGCAAAACAATTAACTTGAACTTGGTTACATAGCTTCAGTCAGCAATTTGGCTACTCGCCGTCTTTGGCAGTAAACAAATTAATACCAGGAAATGTAAACGCGAACAAATCACTTTTTCTTTTTGTCTTTTTCATTGTTTCCATGTGTTATCCTCTCCTTCTGAACGAAAAAAACTGTACAAAAAAACCATTCAAACTCTTGTTCGAACCTATAAAAAGACTTGATCCAGCCTATAAAAAAAGTAATAATACCGTCCGGTAGGGTATAGTATTAAGGGAGCCCGGTCTTCAAGCGCCACGGTGGTAGGGAACGAGCTGTTATTTTACCTGGACAAAGCTGCCATGGTAAATAACAGCGACCGCGAACACTGCAGCGCTATCACAGAGGCAGCATAGATGTTTACTTTCCGGAGTATACGTAGTAGAGACACGAGAAGGGATGGAAGGATCTCTCGCTTTACATTAAGATGATCATCATACAGGAGGAACTGGTAGATGAGGAAGGAAGCCGCAGTACCTCAGAGTACTGGCGTGTAGAGTGCGCGCCCTATCTGGCAGTGGCACTACAGTAGGCGCGACAGGGCGGGAAGCCTGTGCGCTCTAAGTCACTCTAGAGGAGCCGGGAGAACCAGTCAATAGCATAGATAGGCTTGCGATTTTATTTGTACTGCATGCTTTATTCGGTGTTGCAGGCGAAGTAAACATGGGGCGTGTCAACACTACTAAACCACACTCATTTGTCTGAATACTATGATAAAAGTTGGTTACATGACATAACTTACCGGTACCGGTATACAAAAATAACTATAACTAAAACACTAATAAGTACAGTAGTACACTCAAACTTCAGCTTGACCTATTTTGTATGGCTTCAGCCAGCAAGCAACACCGGAGAGAGGTGTCCCATGCCACAATATATGGTCCGCTGCAGAGGCAAGCGCCAAGCGGGTGGAGACGGCGAGCAGCCAAATTGCTGGCTAAAGCTACCATATGTACCGTAAACAATATCAAGATCAAGCGGGCGGAGTGGGCGAAGAGGAGACGTGGGATGGGGCAGCAGCAGAAAGGGCAAGTTGCATAGGTGGACGTCCATCTGGAGGGGCAGAGGCCGTGGATCAGGTGTCAGCGTCATCCAGAGCAAGGGCCCGCATTGCCAGCAGAAACAGAGAGAAGGGAGGAGAGATGGAGGAGCAGTGTTTTCCCCAAGGTTTCTGGACTAAAAAATAATAATCGTCCAGGTCCGATTCCTGGGTCTGCACTACGGGGAACTGAAAACATTAATTATAAAGAAGAGGCCATGGAGGACAGGGGGGGGAGTTTGAGCTTCATGGCTTACCATGATTAAGATCCTTTTTTGGCGGAAACCCCTCTTCAAGGGGGCGGGTGCCCCCAGGGTTACCATCCATCCATCCATCTGTCTGACCGAGACGAAGCCTGAGTGCCTGACACGTCAGCCAACGGTCTCGAACTAACTCGCTTCCGTTGCCAACTGCCACTCCGTCGTGATCACTCTCCGCCAATTTTCAGCGTCGCAGGCGACACTGCATAGAACTTTCCACTATACAGATGGGCTTCTAGGCAGCTGCTTGCATCAGGGCTACTTAACTTGAACTTGGTTACATGGCCAGCCTTTAAAACAGTAACAGAATCAATTCAAATCAGAGCATTCCTATCTACATATATGTGATCCAATCTCTTCATGTATGTATGTATGTCACAGTCCAAATAGGCGAAAGGAACTTGCCCACTCCATACAACCATTGATAAACAAAGGCAACATGAATACTCAGGAATCATGTCATGTCATTTTGAACATAATCAATTCAAATCTTAGCATTCTTATCAAAATAAATTTGATCCAACCCCTTCATAAATCATCGTTGAACAAAGACAACATAACTAATAAGGCTCTAGACCACTAGGCTACCAACAAAGATTTCAGCAGACAGTCAAGCTGGTAATACCAGCTTACAAATACAGTAAGGTGTTTGCACCACGCGCTAGGAGCGATTCTAGGGCATCATCAACATAACTCTGCGCTATCCAAAGCGTCAGGATGTGTTTACAGCCTGTACACTCGAGTCGGTTAGTTAGTCAGCTAGTGTACACCAGGGTTGTTCAACACGCTGCGTCTCCTCTTGGGAGAGCGAGTTTTGAGCAGGGGGTTGTCCAGCTTCTAGGTAGCTCCTTGCACCACACACTATAAGGAGCCATTCCATGGTTTCCGTGGGTATCGCACGAGGGGAGAGAGAGGATTGAGCAAGGGGTTGTCCAGCTTCTAGACAGCTCCTTGCACCACACACTATAAGGAGCCATTCCATGGTTTCTGTGGGTATCGCACGGCGGGAGAGAAAGAGGGTTGAGCAGGGGGTTGTCCAGCTTCTAGGCAGCTCCTTGCACCACACACTATAAGGAGCCATTCCATAGTTTCCGTGGGTATCGCACGGCGGGAGAGAAAGAGGGTTGACCAGGGGGGTGTCTAGCTTCTAGGCAGCTCCTTGCAACACGCACTACTATGTCCAGCCTCTAGCCATTCCATGGTTTCTGTGGGTATCGCACGGAAGAGAGAGTAGGGGTTGATCAGGAAGACTGTTGCCCAGCTTCTAGGCAGCTCCTTGCACCACGCACTCCTAGGAGCCATTCCATGGTTTCCGTGGATATCGCACGGGGGAGAGAGTGGGGGTTGATAGGAAGACTGTCGCCCGGCTTCTAGGCAGCTCCTTGCACCACACACTATATGGGCTCAAGAAGGAGGAGGGCCCTTCATGGGAGAGCGAGTGTTGACGAGGAAGTTATCCAACTTCTTGGAAGCAGCTAGGATGAACCCAAGGAAAAGGGGAGAGGGCTTGCCTGGTCTTGACTTAAACTCGGGATGGAACTGTGCACCGAGGAAGAATGGGTGGCCAGCCGGGGAGCTCTCAAGCTCTACAATCTCCATGCGCTCACCAGTCTCGTCACGTCCGACGAACCTGAGGCCTGCCTCCTCGAGGCGGGGCACCATGTCCGGGTTCACCTCGTACCTGGCGACATGGAATTGAATGTGTTTAATACTGTGTATATACAGGTGTATGTCTACTAAAAATAATTATGTCTATTATGTAATTATGCATATTATAAATCATTATGTCTATTATGTGTACCATAAAAAATTATGTATATTATGTAATTATGTCTACTATAAATAATTAATTAAATATAAATAAAAACATATACATATACCGGTATATACAAGGCCCAAATAAATGAATATATGTAAGGCCTGCCTCTTTGAGACAAGGTGAAATGTCAGGGTTTACCTTGTGCCTGGTGGAATGAAATTGAATTTGTTAAATACAATGCCCCCCCCCCCTGTGCCTCCTGGTGGAATGCAAAGTGCACAATCAGGGCAAGCAACCAACTGTAGCATACATACACGCCTGCGGCTATGCCTCTCATCGATGTACAATACAAGTGTAGCATACATGCACACCTGTGCCTCTCATCGGTGTACAATATAAGTGTTACATACATGCACACCTGTGCCTCTCATCGATGTACAAGATAAGTGTAACATACATACACATCTGCCGCTATGCCTCTCATCGATGTACAAGATAAGTGTAACATACATACACGCCTGTGCCTCTCTTCGATGTACAATATAATTGTAACATACATACACACCTGTGCATATGCCTCTCATCGATGTACAATATAAGTGTTACATACATACACATCTGCCGCTATGCCTCTCATCGATGTACGAGATAAGTGTTACATACATACACGCCTGCCGCTGTGCCTCTCATCGATGTACAATATACGTGCTACATACATACACATCTGCTGCTATGCCTCTCGTCGATGTACATGTTAAGTGAAATATACATGCACACCTGTGGCTATGCCTCTCATCCATGAACAATATAAGTGTAACATACATACACACCTGTGCATATGCCTCTCATCGATGTACAATACAAGTGTAACATACATGCACATCTGTTGCTATGCCTCTCATCCATGTACAAGATAAGTGTAACATGCATACACACACCTGTGCCTATGCCTCTCATCGATGTACGCATCCTTCTGGTACAACTTGGCAGCAGTACAAGACACAGTCTGCAGTACTGTCCTTCGTGAACCCAGGCGCATTGTTCCGCCCATGTGGGTGGTGGACACCTCGGGCATGAACACAACCACGGGGGCCGAAGTACCCGGGGCAAACTCGGTTGAGTTCGCATCCGTTAGGCCAAGCACGTTGCGAGCAAACTCAATGACGACCACTTGCATGCCCAAACAGATGCCGAGGTAGGGTACCTTGTTAGTGCGGGCATAGTTGCAAGCAAGAATCTTTCCCTCCACTCCTCGGTTGCCAAAGCCTCCGGGGACGAGGATACCTTGAGCAGCTCGAAGCTTTGCCCAGCTGGCAGCATACTCAACAGGATTTGTCTGTTTGGCTTCCTCCTCCAAGTTTGCAGCCTCCACCCACTCCAGCACCAGCTTTGAGCGGGCCTCCATGCATGCGTGCTGGAGAGATTTGATGACGGACAGGTAGGCGTCTGAGAGGCCAGTATACTTTCCAACCATTGCGATTCGCACTGGATCCACGAGGCTATCCCACCGGTCAGCGGTGACGCTTCGCCACTCGGATAGATCCAGCTTTTCAGATCCTTGAAGATGCAACTTCTTGCAGATGATGTGGTGAACATTCTGTTCCTCCAGCAGGAGGGGCACACGCCAGATGTTGCTCACATCATGCATAGTCAGAACATTAGCTTTGGGCACATGGCAGAATAGAGCCAGTTTATCTCGCACTGCAGCTTCAAGAGGCTCCGTGCTGCGGCAAGCCAGAAGGGTAGGGCTCAAACCAAGGGAGCGCAGAACTTGCACACTGTGCTGGGTTGGCTTAGTCTTTTGCTCCCCCACCACTCCAATGACCGGCACTAAGCTGACATGGACGTAGCAAATGTTCTCCTCGCCCACTCTAAACTGGAACTGCCTGAGGGCTTCCACGAAGGGCATTGACTCGATGTCGCCCACAGTGCCGCCAAGCTCGATGACACAAACATCAGGCACACTTCCCTGGCCGTCTACAGGGATGTGTCCCACTCTCAAGATCCAGTCCTGAATTGCGTCAGTGAGATGGGGCACCACTTGGACAGTTTTGCCCAGGTAGTCACCCTTACGCTCCTTTTCAATGACATGCTGGTAGATCTTGCCAGTGGTGATGTTGTGATCCTTAGTTAGATTGATACCAACAAAACGCTCGTAGTTGCCCAGGTCAAGGTCACCCTCTCCTCCATCATCAAGAACAAACACCTCTCCATGCTCGAAGGGGGACATGGTGCCAGCATCAATGTTCAGGTAGGGGTCGATCTTGACGGATGTCACCTTCATGCCGCAGTTCTTCAGCAAGACGCCGATGCTACTGGCGGTAATCCCCTTCCCGAGCCCACTGACCACGCCTCCACTGACGATGACAAACTTCATGACGGCTGAATTATCGACTGCGAACCTCGAGGTAGGTAAAAATACGAAAAGAACGCACGTCGGCGGGGGTTAAGGAAGGGAACGCGGCGGTGACGCACCCGCAAAGAAAAAATAATTGAGCAGAGTTCGAAGTTTGAAACTTAGTGGTGTACATTGTGTACTGGAGGCTTGCGAGCGCTAGTTGTCTTTCGATCCCCTTCCCTTTTTTGAATTTTGAAGTAGCAGGGTGCCCGGCCCTAATGTTCGTCCTTGGTGCGTGCATGGTGGGACTTCAGGGGTGCTTTCGCATGATTAGGGCGAGACCAAGACCGATATCAGGTGACAGGTGCATACAGGGGCATATGCGGCCGAAATCAGGTGCATATAAGGGTGTACGTTTAGGGTAAAACAACAAAAACGACCTAAGTTAAAAAGTTTAACTAGGGCTGTTGCGAGGATAGTCGATATCGAAGCATAACTCGGTCGCAGGCCGACAAACTACGCCACGCACGTCCTGGATTCATTCGGGCTTGTTCGGTGGTGTGACGCACTGACGCATCATAACATTCATAAGACCATGCTCCCGAGCAATGCAACCGAGCAGCCATGCAGCCACGCACATGTCTGGTGCGTCACCGTCCCTACAGCTGCCTGCACCTGTTTATGTACATCATTGATGTACAATGTAGTTTTTGAACAGGTGTTGAACACCCTGGACACCTGTTTCACAACCTGAACAGGTTGCAGGCTGCTGAAGGGGCGTACAGGCTGTACAGCACAACCCGGAGAGCAAGCAATGCCCTCGAACAACACTATGACCGAAGGAGAAAGAAAGTGTGACTAACAATAAGTTCAATGAATTCTAAGGCTTTACTACCAGTCCTCTATGTCTTTTATGCTTGTAGAACCATGTAACAATTACAATTTTAATAGCCTCTAGTAGGCTAACCTTGCATGTACGTTACAGTCCAAGGGTAGGCCAAACAGGCTAAAGAGAATTGCCCAACCGTGATAGGAAGGGCTGAAAGAGAAAAAGCATTGATGAACTGAACCCCAAACTATCGTTCTACAGACGGGGGCCCTGATTTCGTGCTACAGTGATCATTTAATAATATCATATAAATGGTATCCACATCTGTCATGGGTTCAAATGCGCTTTGTGTGCTCCCTGGTTTCTGTGTTCATAATACATCTCACAAGTTGAGTCGAAAGCTGGTGAGCAGCCCAGGGTTGGCTGAAAAAGCATGTGACAATTTGATTCAATTCCTGAAGACGGTGAGCAGCCAAATTGTTGGCCAGAGCCATGTACCCAAGCTCAACATCAAGTCCAAGTAACAATTAAACTCGAGCTATGACCTGGACAAGTCTTTAAACTGTCTAATCTGTTTATTATGCCCCCCCTGGTTTCCGTGGGAATCGCACAGGGAAATTTGGAATTGGAAGACCGTGGGCAGCACCAGAGTTGGCCGAAAAACCATGTAACAATTCAAATTATAAATTCAAACCAGGGTAATCAAGATTTGCAGGCGCTAGACAGGCCATGCTTTCAACAACAGCAACAGCATCTGTTTACTGCCAAAACGGCGCGCAGACAAGCCTCGAGCTATGTAACCAAGTTAAAGTCAAACTTTCAACAACAGGCCCCATCATTATACCGCATTTATAAAAATAATGATTGTTTTCTTTTAAATTGAGGTTAAATCATCTTCATAGCGCAAACTCCACCCTACATCGTTAAAGGTTTGTTGGGGTTTCAGTTCACCAATGCTTTTTGTTTTGTATACAGCCCTTCCCAATATTGAGGTTGGACAAGTCTATTTAGCCTATTTGGCTACCCCTTATCCGGCGACACTGTAAAGACACAAGATTGGACAAAACATATTTTGAAAATAATGCTTTGATTTGTATTGATTATGGAAGTGCCAAAGACGGCGAGCAGCCTTACAGGCTGGAGCCATGTAACCAAGTTCAAGTTCAAGTAAAAACACACACACTGTCCTAATTCACTATAGCAACTCTGGATCATGGAGCATGGGGGACCTAGGTCGTGGGCATCCAAGTTCAAGTACCCCATGTGCAGCAGACAACACAGGCCAGGGCTTACCAACGCGAGTGAGAATGAATCCTGAGTGGCTATGCTTTCAACACACTGTGTGCCTGCATCAGTGTAGCGACTCTGGAGCATGGAGCAAGGGGGTTCCAGGTCGTGGGCCAGCGCTCTTGCTACCGGTCCACACCAGGGTACTTCATGAAGACCCCCGGCTCTTCTGCCTGAGACACAACCAAGTGTATAGCCTGCAACGGACCCTTCCTTCTGGTCAACAGACCCTCCCCACGCTGCGTCCGGCGACGCAACGGACCCTTCGGCGTTCCGTCTGCGGACGGAGGATACAGCAGTCCTGAACAACTTTGGTCCACACCCCCAAAAAGGAAGTTACCTCGGAAAGGAGGTCCCCCTGGATGTCCTTCATCACACATCGTGATGACTAGACAGGTTATGTTTTGAACACAAGGCCTGAATCACTGTTGTGACACTAGCCTACTGGAGCATGGAGCATGGGGGGCTTAAGTTCGGAACGCACTGGTCCACCCCTGCAGAAAGGTGGCTACCCTGGGAAGGAGGAGCCCAGGAGACCAGGACGTCCTTTATCACACATTATGATGACTATGCGGGCTATGCTTTGAACACAAGGCCCGAATCACTGTTGTGGCACTAGTCTACTGGAGCATGGAGCATGGGGGGCCTAGGTCGGGGGGCACTGGTCCACCCCCATAGAAAGGTGGCCTGGACGTCCTTCATCACACATCATGATGACTAGGCAGGCTATGCTTTCATCACCAGGCCTGAATCACTATTGTAACTCTGTAGTGACATTGGACTACTGGGGCATGGGGGGCCTAAGTCCGTATGGGGGGCCTAGGTCGTAAATGGACTACTGGGGCATGGGGGGCCTAAGTCGGAATGGGGGACCTAGGACGTCATCGGACTGCTGGGGAATGGGGGGCCTAGGTCGGGGGCCAACGCTCTTGCCATCGCTCCACACTCCCAGAAAGGAGGTTACCACGGGAAGGAGGTCCCCCAGGTCGTTCGATGTGATGCTCTGATGTCATGCTCTGATGTGATGCTTTCTGGTGTGATGCCCTCTCATGCCATGCTCTCTTATGTAGGGATCGGCAATATCATATCATATGATATCATATGATGCCGGCGATCTGACTAGGTAACTTTGGCCTGGGGCACCATATCATATGATATTAAATCATATGAATTTTGTATGATATCATATGATATCATACTCGTCTTTGGTCAACATCATATGATTTGCCGTTCCCTACTCTTATGTGATCCGCATCATGATTACTAGGCAGGCTATGCTTTCAACACCAGGACTGAATCACTGCTGCGACTCTGTAGTGACACTGGACTGCGGGGGCATGGGAGGCCTACGTTGGGGGCCACCGCTCTTTCCACCTCTCTTTCCACCGCTCTAAACACCCAGAAAGGAGTTTACCACCAGAAGGAAGTCCCCCAGGTCGTCTGGTGTGATGCTCTCTTATGTGATACGCATCTTAATTATTAGGCAGGCTATGCTTTCAACACCAGGACTGAATCACTGTTGCGGCTTTGTTGTGGCACTGCAGTCACTGGTGCGCGTGTAGGGAGACCAGTTGCCAAGGAGTTGTACATCATGCCTAGCCGTAGTGCCCATGCAGCCCACACGACACAAATGCCAGCTCCTGCTAGTGCAACACCTTGTGGCCCAATGTGCAGTCGGACATCTGGAAGGGGGCAAGGTTTGGGGTTGTTTGTTTGTTTGTATGTATGTATGGGCGTTTGTATGTATTTATGCTTGTATGCTACCAGGGGCATTTTACTGGGCTAAAGTGACCTGCCCAACCTTGAATAACAAACACTGTCACACACACTCAATCACACAGAGTCACACACAGCCACACCTAGAACAATCAACACAATCACACACTGAGTCACACACAACCAAACCTTGAACAATCAAGAAGCATTGTAGATTAATAGGAGGGTTGAGTTCAGGGTAATTCAAAGTGCGCGTTTTTGCGCTATTGAGCGCTGACGTTTTGACCCCCTCTGCGCTTCAAGCGCAATTTTTTGAAACCCCTTGTGGGCGCTGCAAGCAATTTTTGCGCTTTTTGCACTACAAAGCGCAGTTTTTTTGTTTTCAAGTGCGCTCAAGCGCTGGCCAATTTGGCCATTAGAAGTACCCTGGTTGAGTTCTGGGAGTACTGCATCCCTCCACTGAGCCCTTGTGGACCAATGCGTAGTAATGTTTCCACTCCCTGGTTCATATAATACAACACATAATATTAAAATGACATAATTATTTCGAAACAGTTGAACATACCCATGATCTCAAACACCGCTGCAGCGACAGTGTCGCCAAGGCGTTGCACGACAGCATCGATGGTTAGTTTTGCCTTGTACTTCTCTTCTCTGCTGACCTGTGTACACCAGTTTTTGTTTTGTTTGTTTGTTTGTTTGTTCTTTACTTGTACGTTTGTTTGAATGTGTGCGTGTCTGTTTGACCATGCGATATTTATAAGGAAACCTTTTGCATCTTCTGCTGTTTGTTCTCTGTTGTGTGTGTTGGTGTGTGTGGGTTGGTGTGGGTGTGTTGGTGTTGTGTGTTGTGTGTGGGTGTTGTGTGTTGGTGTGTGTGCTGTTTGTTCTCTGTTGTGTGTGTGTTGGTGTGTGTGTGTTGGTGTGTGTGAGTTGGTGTTGTGTGCTGTGTGTGGGTGTTGTGTGTTGGTGTGTGTGCTGTTTGTTCTCTGTTGTGTGTGGGTTGGTGTGTGTGGGTTGGTTTGTGTGAGTTGGTGTTGTGTGCTGTGTGTGGGTGTTGTGTGTTGGTGTGTGTGCTGTTTGTTCTCTGTTGTGTGTGGGTTGGTGTGTGTGGGTTGGTGTGTGTGAGTTGGTGTTGTGTGCTGTGTGTGGGTGTTGTGTGTTGGTGTGTGTGCTGCTTGTTCTCTGTTGTGTGTTGTGTGTGGGTGTTGGTGTTGGTGTTGTGTGTTGGTGTGGGTGTTGGTGTTGTGTGTTGGTGTGGGTGCTGGTGTTGTGTGTTGGTGTGGGTGCTGGTGTTGTGTGTGGGTGTTACCATTTCTAAGAAAGTTGGAAGCTAGAAGTTGCATACCCCACAGACATGATCAAGGGTACCTCACAAACTCAAATTCTTCGTCTCACGTCCAAAATCTGCGTTCTTATGGCCCAATTCTACGTTTCCTGAGCCACAATCTACATTTTGTTACCCCAAATCTCCGTTTCCTGATCCACATTCTAAGTTTTGATACCCCCAATCTATGGTTTGTGCCTCAAATCTACGTTTTGTGAGCCCAAATCTACGTCTCATGTTCGAAATCGACAACTCATGGCTCCTTGAGCCAAAATTGATGGTAACCGAGCCATAGTCTACGATTTGTGAGCCCAAATCTAAGTTTGATGCCTCGAATCTACGTTTTGAGAGCCCAAATCTACTTCTCATATCCAAAATCTACGCCTCATGACTCTTTGAGCCAGAATTGACGTTTCATGAGCCACACTCTACGTTTTGTTACCCCTACTCTATGTTTCATGCCTCAAGTCCACATTTTGTGAGCCCAAACCTACGTCTCACTACTCCTTGAGCCAAAATTGGCGTTTTCTGATCGACATTCTACATTTTGTTACCCCAAATCTACGTTTTGTGAGCCCCAATCTACGTCTCATGTCCAAAATCTACGTCTCATGACTCCTTGAGCCAAAATATACATTTCTATCGGACGAGGCCTTCCATGCTTTTGTGACGTGACGACTTATCTATGGCGGTGACTTAGTACCTCTGACAATAATAATATCCCGGAGTGGGTGGGTTCGAATCCCGTCGGACGCACGTCGGGTACGGAATCTTGGCAAGTACTAAGTCGCCGCCATAGGTAAGACTTGCTGAGGCACTGGTTGGGACCGCTGGGTAATCCTGTTTGTGCTCCGAGACATGCATTATTGTCAGAACTACTAGCCTTTGAGTGCCCTATAGATATCTTGCAAGATGTCTATAAACACTCGTTGCCTAGTAGTTCTGACAAAATGTAACGGCTTGAACAACACAGCAACATTTTGTTAAATCCGATTTTGTTTTGTGCTCTTTCAAAATTGTAGTGCTCTATGTTTTGGTGCTACAGTATCATGTTTGGTGCTATAGCAGAATTGCTGTCTTATAACCACCACAGTAAATAGGACTTCCAAAGCAGGTGGTGTGGCTACTGATGTGGATGTCGGTGCGGGTGTTGTTTGTTTGTTCGTGTGTGTGTGTGTGTGTTGTGCGTGTTTGTGTGGGGTGGGGGTGGGGGGGTGGGGTGGGGGGGGACCCCAGTGCAAGCAAACGGGCTGCTCCCCTCAACCTAACACCTCGTAATAAGGCGTACCCTTTATTTATTTATTTATTTTGATAGCCACCACAGTGAATAGGACCTCCCAATAAGGTTGAGTGGCTGTTGATGTGGCTGCGGCTGCGATATGTGTAAGGGTGGGGGGGGTCTGGGGGGATGTATAGGTGGGTAATGTGTGCGGGTGTGGGTGGGTATGTATGGGTTGGTATGGGTGAGTAATGTGGGTGGGTATGTATGGGTGGGTGAAAGGGTGGTTTGGATGGGTGTAAGGGTGGGTGAATGGGTGAGTATGGGGTGGATATGGGTGTGTGAGTGGGCGTGGGGTGGATGTGGAAATTAAAGGTGAGATCAATTGCAAATGATTTGCCTACTGTGTTGCTGTGGGTGTGGATGTGGGCATTTCCTAGGAAGCTAGGCATGCTCAGCATTCCCAGACTAATAGCCACCATAGTGAACAGGACCTAGCTTGCACTCGGTGCGGGTGTTGATTGGATCAGAATAGGAAAGGAAAGCAAAGCAAAGGGATGGGATGGGATGGGATGGGATGGGATGGGATGGGATGGGATAGGATAGGATAGGATAGGATAGGATAGGATAGGATAGGATACCCACCACTGTGAAAAGGACCTCCCTACAAGGCGGTGTGGGTGTTGATAGGATCATAGGATCATAATATAATATAATATAATATAATATAATATAATATAATATAATATAATATAATATAATATAATATAAAATAATAGGATACACACCACAGTGAATAGGACCTCCCTAGCAGGTCTCACAAGAGCGTAGCCAAGGACCTTCCGCAAGATCTCCGAAACCGCAATCGCCTGTTTCAAGAAGGTAGAGTATTATATTAGAAGTATTTCGTGTATAAAGATGAATGTATGTATGTATGTATGTATGTATGTATGTACGTATGTATGTATGTATGTAGGTATGTAGGTATGTATGTATGTATGCATGTATGTATGTATGTATGTATGTATGTATGCATGTATGCATGCATGCATGTATGTATGTATGTATGTATGTATGTATGTATGTATGTATGTATGTATGTATGTATGTATGTATGCATGTATGTATGTATGTATGTATGTATGTATGTATGTATGTATGTATGTATGTATGTATGTATGTATGCATGTATGTATGTATGTATGTATGTATGTATGTATGTATGTATGTATGTATGTATGTATGTATGTATGTATGTATGTATGTATGTATGTATGCATGCATGTATGTATGTATGTATGTATGTATGTATGTATGTATGTATGTATGTATGTATGTATGTATGTATGTATGTATGTATGCATGTATGCATGTATGTATGTATGTATGTGTGTATGTATGTATGTATGTATGTATGTATGTATGTATGTATGTATGTATGTATATATGTATGTATGTATGTATGTATGTATGTATGTATGTATGTATGTATGCATGTAGGTAGGAAGGTAGGTTGCAGTCCAGGGGTAGGCCAAAAAGGCTAAAGAGACTTGCCCAATGATGACAGGAAGGGCTAAAAAGAAAAAGCATTGATGAACTGAACCCCAATCAATCGTTTTATAGACGGGGGCCCTGAGTTCGTGCTACAGTGCTAATTTAATTGTACAGAATAATTTAATCATCAGCCAGGCATCAGCCCATAAATAGGATGATGATGTAATTTTGCAATTCTGATCACATGATGATACCATTTATAAGGTATTTCTGTCCTTCAAAGGAATCAGGATTCATGGCAAGGATGACTAAACAATGTTCTGATAGGCTATTAACAAAAATATTGTTTTTAGGTTTAAGGTATTCAGGGTCTGTTCCTTTGTCCCCCCCCCAACCCCAACCCCAACCCCACCCCCCCAACCAACCAACCAACCAAACACACACAGACAGACATACCCACGTTCTTTCTGCCCTTTCCCTCTCCCTTGCCCCACCCTCCAAACACAAACACACGCACACACACCCTTGCCAGATCCCCCCCACCCACACCCACACCCCCACACATGCCCCCTTTCTGCCCCCACTCTTACCAGCTCCAACCAAAACCTTTTTACACCCTCGCCCCCTGACCACCCCACACCCTGGCCCCCCTGACCACCCCACACCCTGGCCCCCCTGACCACCCCACACCCTGGCCCCCCTGACCACCCCACACCCTGGCCCCCCTGACCACCCCACACCCTGGCCCCCTGACCACCCACACCCTCGCCCCCCACTCCACCCCTCTCCGCCCCCACCCTTTCCAGCTCCACTACCACCCTCTAGAACCCCCCACACCCTTACCACCCCCACCCCCACCCTTTACCCCACGTACCTACCCTTTCAGCCCACACCCCCACCCTTTCCACCCCCACCCACCCTTTAACACCCCCCTCCCCCCACCTCTACTCACTGAAACGCTAGGAGTCCGGCCGATTGTCAGGACCAGGATGCAGCACATGACAGGGAACGACAACAGGGACATAGTAATTCCCAGATACTTGAGCATGCGGCCTGGGGATGGTGTTGGTGGGGCAAATGGGGAATGGAGTGTGGTACATAGAGGGCGGGCAGGGAGAGTGGCAGGGTGAGGAGGGTGGGGAGATTGAAAAGGGTGAAAAGGGTGAGGAGGGTGAGGGTGATACATTTGCAGCACGATGATGATGGCAGCAGATGCACTGTACACGGATGCGAAGAACGTCAACCTAATTATCTAGACACGAAGTCAGAGAGGGAGGGGGGGAGCTCCCCGGCAGCAAACATTTGCAGCAAGATGATGATGGCAGCAGATGCACTGTACATGGATGCAAATAGCGTCAACCTATGTCTCTTCATAGATACAAGGTCGGACAGAAAGACTGAGGGGCAAATAGGTAGATGGAATATAGGTTGATGGATGGATAGATGCAATTATAGGAAGTCAGAGACAAAAGGGGGAGCTCCCCTGTAGCAAACGTTTGCAGCACGATGATGATGGCAGCAGATGCACTGTACACGGAAGCGAAAGACGTCAACATATTTATCTAGATATGAAGTTAGAGATAAAGGGCCGAGCTCACCAGGATGTATAGATTTATGGATAGACAGAGAGGTAGATAGATTGAAGGATGGAAAGAAATCACTAAAATAACAGTAAGTCAAGGAGAAGCTCACCTGTTGCAAAAATTTGCAGCACGATGGCGATGGCAGCAGATGCACTGTTCACCGATGCGAAGAACGTCAAGCTATTTCTCTAGATATGAAGTTAGAGAAAAGGGGGAGCTCACCCGTTGCAAACATTCGCAGCACGATGATGATGACAGCAGATGCACTGCACACGGATACTACACGACATTGACCTATGGCTCTAGATATGAAGTTAGAGAAAGGGGGGGGCTCACCAGTTGCAAACACGTGCAGCACGATGATGATGGTAGCAGATGCACTGTACACCGACGCGAAGAACGTCAAGCTTTTTCTCTACATAGATATAAGGTCGGACAGAAAGACTGAGGGATATATAGGTTGATGGAAGGATAGATTAAAATATAGGAAATCAGAGAGAAAGAGGGGAGCTTACCTTTTCACCTGTTGCAAACATTTGCAGCACAGTGATGATGGCAGCAAATGCACTGCACACGGATGCTAATGACATCGACCTATGGCTCTAGATATGAAGTTAGAGAAAGGGGGGAGCTCACCCGTTGCAAGCATTTGAAGCACGATGATGATGGCAGCAGATGCACTGTACACGGATGCGAAGAACGTCGACCTATTTCTCGAGTTGGTGACCATGGTAGCCACAACAAGTGTGCGTTGAAAGTACATGAGTGACCCTGGTATTTGGATGGGGGTGTGAGCAGTACATGAGTAACCATGGTAGCCATGACAAGTGTGCGTTGAAAGTACGTGAGTAACCATGGTATTTGGATGGGGCTGTGAGCGGTACATGAGTGACCATGGTAGCCACGACAAGATTAGAATGAAGGTACATGAGCGAACTTGGTTGCTGGATGGGGGTATGAGCGGTACATGAGTGACTCAAGTATTTTGGTGGGAGTGTTTGCAGTACATGTGTGACCTTGGTATTTGGATAGGAGAATTAGCAGTACATGAGTGACCTGAGTAATGGGACGGTAGTATCAGCAGTACATGTGTGACACAAGTTTTGGGGTGGGAGTTTTAGCGTACATGTGTGGCCTTGGTATTTGGATGAAAGAATGAGCAGTACATGAGTGCCCAGAGTAATGGGATGGTAGTACAAGGGGTACATGAGTGACACGAGTTTTGGGGTGGGCGTGTTAGCAGTACATGTGTGGCCTTGGTATTTGGATAGGAGAATGAGCAGTACATGAGTGACCTGAGTAATGGGATGGTAGTATAAGGGATACATGAGTGACATGAGTTTTGTGGTAAGAGTTTTAGCAGTACATGTGTACCCTTGGTATTTGGATGGGTGAAAGAGCGAAAGTACATGAGGTACCCGAGCATTGAGGTGGGAGTGCATGAGTAGGGAGGTAAATGAGTGGGGAGGTAATTGAGTACGGACCGGCGTATCATATGATGTTGACCAAAGGCGAGTATGATATCATACGATTTCATACAAATAGCATCATATGATATTGTATATATATGGGAACCATAGCCTAGTCAGCCTGCCGAATCAAATAACATCATATGATAACATATCATATGATATCATATTGCTGTTCCCTATAAATGAGTGACAACATTGGCCACAGCACTGGCATGTTGAAAGTCCATGAAGTACATGAGTGACCACGGTGGCAACATCACTGGTTTGTTGAAAGTACATGAAGTACATGAGTGACCACGGTGGCAACATCACTGGTTTGTTGAAAGTCCATGTCCAACCTGGCCTTTGGAATCAGAAGTGTTACATATAAGCACAAGGAAATTGGAATTAAATGATCACTGTAGCAGGAAATCTGGGCCCCCATCGGTAAAACAATTGTTTGGGGATTAGTTCACCTTTGTTTTTTCTTTATAAGCCCTTCCTAGACAGTTAGGCAAGCCCCTTTCGCCTTTTTGGCCTACCCCTGGACTGTCACAACAACATACACGGGAAAGGAGTGCAACTCACGGCACCAATACCGACTTATCAGCAACATATGTCAGCCACAGGTATCTGCACAGGAGTAGCAAGTATCTTGACTTTGAAACAAGAGTAACCCCTTCCGCCACCTGCCGCTGAAATCAAAAAGCAATTCATCTCACAGCACCAATACTGACGTACCCTCAACAACAAAATAGGACATACCAACAACATAGGTCACCGACAAGTAGCTACACAGCAGTAGCAAGTATCTTGACTTTGCAATGTGGGTAAAGCCCTCCCAACACCTGTCGCTGAAATCAAAAAGTAATTCATCTCACGGCATCAATACTGACTGACCAACAACAAAAACTGACTAACCAACAACAAAACAGGACTTATCAGCAACATAGGTCAGAAACAGGTACCTGCACAGCAGTAGCAAGTATCTTGACTTTGCAATGAGGGTGAACCCCTCCCAACACCTTTCGCTGGAATCAAAAAGCATTTCATCTCACAGCACCAATAATGACGGAACCACAACAAAATACTGACTTACCAGCAACATAGGTCAGCAACAGGTAGCTGCACAGCAGTAGCAAGTATCTTGATTTTGCAATGAGGGTGAAGCCTTCCATCACCTGCAACCAAACAGCGCACTCTTGTTTCAGACTGATTGGATTACGTATTATTTGCTGTTGTTAATTGCTAATTTCCAAAACCCTAAACCCATCACATGCAACCAAACAGCGCACACATGCTTCAGACTTCTTGGATTAATAATTAATTTGCCATATTGTAGGAGCTTTTGACCATGATCAGCTTTTGATCATGACCAGCTTTACTTGTTGGATTGTAAGTGACATCACAATTGATGGCGCACCCACTCTGGTGTCATCAACAGTGTGCCATCAATTGTACTGGCACAGTGTGTGTGCCTTCAATGCCCACAATGGAACAGGGTCGACATATTTTCAGATACGTCTCTGAAGGACCAGCCCGAGTTGAAGTCGGACGGAAGCCTGCATCCGACACCACTTGTCGTTGTCCATCACCACACCACACCACACCCTGCTCCGCCCTGCCCCACCCCGCCCCACCTTGCCACATCACAACACAGCACTCCACACCACACCACACCACACCACGCAACCACACATATTTTCAGATATGTCTCAACCTTCATTCCTGCATTCAAGCTGGGCGAAAGCCTGCATACAACACCACGTGTCGTCGTCCTACACCACATCACACCACACTACACCACACCACGCCACACCACGCAACCTCACATATTTTCAGATATGTCTCAACCTGCATTCAAGCTGGACGGAAGCCTGCATCCAACACCACTTGTCGTTGTCCTACACCACACCGCACAACACAACACAACACTACCGCGACACACAACCACAATATATCACAACCTGCATTCAAGCTGGACGGAAGCCTGCATCCAACACCACTTATCGTTGTCCTACACCACACCACACTACACCACGCCACACCACGCAACCACACCACACTACACCACACCACGCAACCACACATATTTTCAGATATGTCTCAACCTGCATTCAAGCTGGGCGAAGGTCTGCATCCAACACCACTTATCGTTGTCCTACACCACACCACACCACACCACGCAACCACACCGCGCCACACCACGCAACCACACCACACCACACCACGCAACCACACATATTTTCAGATATGTCTCAACCCTTCATTCAAGCTGGACGGAAGCCTGCTTCCCACGCCACTTATCGTTGTCCTACACCACCACACACCACACCTCGCCACGCAACCACACATATTTCCAGACATGTCTCAACCTGCAAGGAGCGAGAAGGGGGCAGTGCTGCGGCACTCCTTGCCCAACTGTTTCCACTGGTCCCACTGTTTGCACTGCTCAGGGGGACGCCCGCCCCTCCAGCAGCGCTAGAAGCCACTGATCCCACACCACTTGTCCTTGTCCTACACCACACCACTTGTCATTGTCCTACACCACACCACTCCACTCCACACCACACCACGCAACCACACTTATTTTCAGATCTGTCTCAACCTGCAAGGAGCGCAAAGGGGGCAGTGCTGTGCCACGCCTTGTTCCACTGGCCCCACTGTTTGCACTGCTCAGGGGGACGCCTGCCCCTCCAGCAACGCTAGACGCCAATGATCCCACAGATGCCAACCAAATTCCACTGAACTCCACGCCACCAAGGGAAGGGTCAGTTGGGGCCTTTGCATTGCAGCTCTCTCTAAGTACTTTGGCGTCTGCACTGCTTTGTGAGGGCAGTACATTGGAGATCTCTCTACGTAATGCAGTATTTGTACTGCCTGGCTCCTTCCGAGGAGTTCCTAACTCGGAGGCAGTACGCTCGCAGGACAGGTCAATGGTGGGACTCACCTGCCGGGGTCCAGGGTGGATGAGGGATCAGGGTTTACGGTGAGGGGGTTACGTACTCAAGGAGGCAGTACTGAGGCGGGACAGGCCAGTGGTAGGACACACCAGCCGGGGTCAAGGGTGGATGAGGGATCAGGGTTTACCATGTGGAGGGTACGTACTCAAGGAGGCAGTACAGAGGCGGGACAGACCAGTGGTATGACTCACCTGCCAGGGTCCAGGGTGGATGAGCTTCCAGGGTCCAGGGTGGATGAGGGATCAGGGTTTACGGTGAGGGGGTTATGTACTCAAGGAGGCAGTACTGAGGCGGGACAGGCCAGTGGTAGGACACACCAGCCGGGGTCCAGGGTGGATGGGGGATCAGGGTTTACCATGTGGAGGGTACATACTCAAGGAGGCAGTACAGAGGCGGGACAGACCAGTGTTATGACTCAACTGCCGGGGTCCAGGGTGGATGAGCTTCTGGGGTCCAGGGTGGATGAGGGATCAGGGTTTACGGTGAGGGGGTTATGTACTCAAGGAGGCAGTACTGAGGCGGGACAGGCGAGTGGTAGGACGCACCTGTCAGGGCTCAGGATGGATGAGGAATCAGGGTTTACCGTGTGTGTGTGTGTGTGTGCATAGTCTAAGAGGTAGTACAGAGGCGGGACAAGTCAATTATTATACCCCTTGTGTGCCTTACTCCTCCAACCTGACCCACCGTGATTCTCAACCACCCATCAGACCTACCCAACGCCCCTACCTCCTACTACCCCACTCCACTCTACCCTACCACACTTTATCCTACCCCACCCCTACCACCCTACCTGCCCCACCCTCATTCCCAAACATCCATCAGACCAACTTAACCCCTCTACCTCCCACTACCCCACTCTACCCTACCCCACGGTATCCAACCCTACCCCTACCCCCTCTATCCTACCCCACCCTACCACCGTAAATCCTCCCTCCCTCAACCCTACCCCACCACTACCAGCGTACCCCTCCCGCCCTCCCTTTACCCTACCCCACCCCTACCTCCCTACCTCCCTCTAGCTTGCCCCACTCCACGCCACCGTCACTTGCCTTGGTGGGGCTGATAGTGACCTTTGAAAGGACCGCTCGGGTCCAGGCTGGACAGAAGCCTGCACTCCAAACCACTCGTCGTTGTCCTTCACCACACCAAACCACACCACACCACATCACACCACACCACACTACACCACACCACACCACGCAACGCCACACCAAAAATGGCAGAGGGCAGTCAGGTTTAGACTAGATGGAAGCCTGGATTATATGCCACTTGCCGTTGTCCTACACCACACTACACCAAACATCACCCCGCTCACACTACACATCACCACGCCACACCAAATATGGCAGTGGGTGGTCTTCGCTAGTGGTCACTTTGACGGAAGTCTGCATTATATGCCACTTGTCGTTGTCCTACACAACACCACACACCACAAAACAGCGCACCGCCCCACCCTGCCACATCACACCACAACACAGCACTCCACACATCACCACGTCACACCAAATCTGGCAGTGGGTGGACTTCGCTAGTTGTCACTTGCCTTGGTAGGGCTGATAGTGGCTTTTGAAAGGACCTCCCGGGTCCAGGCTGGACGGAAGCCTGAACCCCACACCACTCATCGTTATCCTACACCACACCACACCACATCACACCCCGCTCTGCCCTGCCCCAACCCACCCCGCCACATCACACCACAACACACCACTCCACACATCACCACGCCACACAAAATCTGGCAGAGGGTGGTCTCCACTAGTTGTCACTTGCCTTGGTGGGGATGATAGTGGCCTTTTTTAGGACCGCCCGGGTCCAGGCTGAACGGAAGCCTGCACCCCACACCACACCACGTCACCCCACACTTCACCACCCCACCCCACACCGCACCACACCACCCCACCCCACCCCACATCACACCACACCACACCTCACCACGCCACACCAAATATGGCAATTGGTGGTCTTTGCTATTTGTCAGTTGCCTTGGTGGGGATGATAGTGGCCTTTGAAAGACCTGCCCGGGTCCAGGCTGGACGGAAGCTTGCACCCCACCCCACCCCACCCCATACCCTGCTCCGCCCTGCCCCACCCGGCCCTGCCACATCATAGCCCCCCCCCCCCCCCCCCCCACAAAACCATCCCCCACCCCACCACACCCCACCACACAAAATCTGGCAGAGGGTGTCATGGCTGGTTGTCACTTGCCTTGGTGGGGCTGTAGTGGCCTTTGAAGGACCCCCGGGCGTCCACATTGAGCTTATCACGGCGGGCACCTGGAGAGTGTTATGAATACATTCAGACAGTCCTCATAATATAATAATATAATAATATAATAATTAGATTAGATTAGATTAGATTAGATTATATTATGTTATATTATGTTACATTATGTTACATTATATTATACTATATTACATTATATTACATTACATTACATTACATTATATTATATTATATTATATTATATTAAATTATATTATATTATATTATATTATATTGTATTATATTATATTATATTATATTATATTGTATTATTACTATATTATATTATTATATTTATTATTTATATTATCATCCGCACTGACTATTATTATAACTAAAATATCACGGCGTGCACCTGGAGAGTGTTGTGAATACAATCAGCCAGCACAAATAATATAATAATGTTATAATAATGTAATTTAATGTAATTTAATATAATCTAATCATACAATAAGTGCCCTCTCTACGCTGACTATTCTTAAAACTAAAATATTACGGCGAGCACCTGGAGTGTGTTGTGAATACGTTCAGCCAGCACTCATGACATAATACTAATACTAATAATAATAATAATAACAATGATAATACCGTAGAAAATATTAGGGTTCCCGAATAATTATCGTTTTTTGCCCCCCCCGCAAACCTGCCTTCGCGATGCGAAAATAATATTTTTTACCGCCCCGCGGTACAATTAAAAAATGGGGTCGGCCTCAGATTAGCACCAGCACCCAGGAACTAGAATTGGGGCAGTACTGCCTGATTGCCAATACATATTTCAAGGGGTTCCTCCTCCCGCTTCGCAACTCTTCGCTCCCATCGTCTGAAATTGTTGCTCCTGCTCCGCCTTCAGCATGGTGGCCGAAGTTGACACGCCTGATCTTGTAATAGTCGAATCTGACACTCCTGATCTCGAAATAGCCGGTGAGAAAAGCCCCGATGTTCGAGTAGTGAAGATCGTGAATGTGTTGAAGGACTCGGATGGCAATCAGAAGAAGCAGACAAAGCTGGACATGTTTTTCAAGGCGACGCTTTACGGCTGAAGAGGTGGAGAAGAAGAAAGCCAAAGAGGCGAAGCGCAAGGAGGAAGCAACAGCGGCTGCCCATGCAAAGCTTGCTCGTGACCAGGCAGCCCTTGCCAGCAAGAGGACACCAGGACGCCCTAGGAAATTGCGTTTCCTAGTCCCTTCTGTCTCGCCCGTCACGTCCCCAGATCCATCACGACGGACGGAAAGACGGTACCATATGTAAAGGAATACAAATGACTTGGCAGTTCTTCTGTCATTTTAATACATGCCTCCATTATTCCCAATGTTTGCCCCGGGATTGTAGTTTTAAATTCAAAATCCCCCCCGGGAACGATATAAAAACTCTTGGACCCCCCGGGAAGTAAAAAATAAATTACAGTCTCCGGACCCCCGGGAAACCTAAGCTCCACTACGGTAATAATAATGATAATAATATAATAATAATAATAATAATAATAATAATATAATCAATAATAATCTATATATATAAAGAAATCATGGTCGTGGTGGTCGCGGTGGTCGTGGTGGACTTGCAACCGACTTTTCGTTCACCAAACTAGCAACTCCCCGCCTAGCGGAATTTTCAAATACCAAAACTGCACATTCGCTAAGCTAAGCGCGCGCGCTCATAGCATGTCCACAACTGCCTCCGATACTATGACGGCAAGACATTTAGAATCAGAAGATCCTCTCCTCGGAGGTCACCAGCCGGCCCTCATATGGCATGGCATGGCGCTCGGAATAATAGCTTTCAGTTCTTCACGGATAATGCAACCATGATGCATGGCAACGGTCCTAATGGGCAGGAGGGCCCGCAACACCGCCAGCCAGCGCTCAAAGCGAGCTTGCCAGAGCAAGGAAGACAGGGAAATAGCCAACAAGCGTCGACGTGATGCCCGCGCTGGCTGGCACTACGTCATGCTGGTAATCTCGCAAGGAGTCAGGAACGAGCTACCGTGCCTGAGGAGGAACACGAAGCTGGTAACCAATCCAGGCGCCAAGACTATGCTGCCCAGTCTGAGGAGTTATGCCAGGATCATAATCAAGCCAGACTTTCATATCGTGATGCTTTTTTTCTCCGTCTGCGAGCGTTGCCACCGTTCGTCTCACGCATGCGCAATGTTGCCATGCCATCGCATCACATTCGTAGTGATTGGCATCCAGTTGCGATTAATTACCTTTGTTCAGATCGCCATGGCCATTCCGTCCCCCTGGACACTTTCGCGCTTGCCACGATCATCCCATCTTTGCAAGATCTTTTCGTTGTATAGAATATGAAGTACGTTGCTGCGATTTTTGCTGTCCTGAGTTGACCGAGTCTCGACTGGGGCACTGTACGAGAAGACGAAGCTGCAGGTTTGTAGCTATGCAATTGCACCGGTCCGGTGTTCTCGGGGCGATCGGAATCTGAGCGCTCGCAATGTTGGTAGGTTCGAAGCACAGCGGGTCCCTCTTTCTGCGCGATTTGAATCCCACAGGGTGAAGTGAAGGGTACGAGGTAGGGAGAAAGAAGATTGTGTGTGTGCGTGTTGGTGGTTGGGGAAGGGAGGGTGTGGGGGGTAAGGTGAGAGAAAGAGAGTGCGTGTGGATGGGGTGGGTGAGGGGTAGGGAGAGGTCAGAATGGGGGGGGGGGGGGGGGGGCTGTGAGTATGACAGGGTGAGAGGCCACACCTGAAGCAGAAGGGGAATAGGTAGGGAGAAGAAGTGTGTGTGTGGGGGGGGGGGGTTGGGGGGAGAGGCAGGGGGAGCGTCGAGCAAGGGCTGAGATGGCTGATTTCTTGACTGTGTGTAAGGGAGGGGGGGGGGGGGGGGGGGGGGGGGGGGCATACAAGGGCGTTACCCGTTATGTAACCCAGACCAGACTAGGACCCATGGCCTGGGTGGGGGGCTGGGGGTGGGGGTGGCCACCAGCCACACGGGCCTACCGTACTAGTAATAATAATAATAATAATAATAATAATAATAATAACAACAACAACAACAATAATAATAATAATATTAATAATAATCATAATTATACTCATACAACTACTACTACTACTACTACTAGTACTAGTACTACTACTAATACTACTAATACTACTACTACTACTAGTACTACTACTACTACTAGTACTACTACTACTACTACTACTACTACTACTACTACTTCTACTACTACTTAATCATATAATGAGTGCCCTTTCTGTACTGACTATTCTTATAACTACAACACAAACTTCATATCACGGCAAGCACTTGGGGAGCGTTGTGAAAAATGAAAAAAAATCATTTGTTCGTCATGCCACGGGCGTTAGGTTGAAGGAACCTTCACGTTTGCTAGGGGAAAATGCCTGCTCCAAATATACCCACAGCTTGACGGTAACAATGGGACTTTTGAGCCCCCCCCCCCCCCCCCCCCCCCCCCCCCCCCCCTCCCCTTGCTTCCTTGTGATCTCTTGCCATATATTACATGATATATTTATTCAAAAATGATCATTTATTAATTAATTACTTGCTTCCTTGTGAAATCTTGCTATATGAATTATATGATATATATTCTATGTTATATCTTCGAGGATGACAATTTATTTATTTATTACATGCTTACTTGTGATCTGTTGCCATACATATTCTATGACATATATTCGAAAATGATCATTTATTAACTTATTACTTGCTTACTTGGGATCTCTTGCCATATATAGTTATGGCAAGAGATCACAAGTAAGCATGCTATGACATATATCCGAAGGTGATCACTTATTGCCACTGTACCTTTCAAATGAGAGCCCGGTGGCTGTGTGTGCACGAACATGCTTTTGTTCTGTTTTTGTTCGTGCGGCACTTCGCAAATTGAGCGACTCCGTGTGACCCCACCTAACCCTGCAAAGCGCGGAGCCCAGGGGTTGGGGGGGGGGGGGCGGGGGGGCATTTCTAGCTAGTTTAGCCGGACCCATGCGTCGCCATGCAGCGACGGAAAGGCGATGCGTCGCACAAAAGAACAAGCCCTGGGCGGCATCGCAAGCGACGCGGAAATTGGCGGAGAATTTTATTGGAGCAGCAACAGGTGGCAACTGAATCGAGCTGATTGAAGCCAGTAAGTTTATAAGACAGTTAGCTGACGCGTCATGCTTCGGTCGCGCTGCACGGTCGCCCGTCGTCGGTCGCACAAACAAACGGACACTGGGGTGACCCTGGATCCCATAAGGGGGGGGGCTCCACACAAAAAAGTGGCAGACAGTAATACTGCAAAGTACATGAGCAGAGAATTGTGTTTGTGTGCTACATTCAAATGCTTGCTTGCCTTGTCTCGACCCACCGAGGCCCTACCTTTCAAATGCGATCTCATGTGAGCACTTATTGTGGCCCTACCATTGAAATGTGATCTCTTGTTATCACCAATTGTGGCCCTACCTTTCAAATGTGATATATTATGGTCATTGATTATGGCCCTACCTTTCAAATGTGAGCCTGGTGGCTGTAAGTGCACGGAGAAGAACGCTGCTGGGTACACATGGGCAGAGACTTGAGTTTGTGCGCTGCATTCAAATGATTTCTTGCCTCTTTGAAACCTACTGTGGCTTTACCTTTCAAAGATTATTTATTTTGATCACCAATTATGGCCCTACCTTTCAAATTGGATCCGGGTGGCTGTATGTGCACTGAGAGGAATGCCGCTACGTACATAAGCAGAGCTGACAGCACCAAGACTGCCGTTGTCGCGTGCTGTCTTGCCTCCTCTCCCTCCCCTGTGCCCAACTTGGGGCGCCATGAGGATGAGAAGACTTGAGATGGCTTCAGTGTGGAAAGGGAGCCCATCAAACTGGCCCAGAGTGGGCGCCTGAAACAGGGTGGGGGAGCGGTTGGGCTGTGTGTGTGGTGAGGGGTGGTGTGGTGAGGGGTGTTTGTGGGGTGTGGTGTGGGAAGGGAGCCCATCAACTGGCCTAGAGTGGCGCCTGACACAGTGCTGGTGTGTGTGGTGTGGAGGGGTGGTGTGGGGTGGGGTGTTGGTCGGGTAGGTAGTGGAAAGGGAAGCCCATCAATTGGCCCAGAGTGGTGCCTGAACGTGTTGGTGTGGTGTGAGAGGGTGGTGTGAGGAGGGGTGGGAAGGGAGCCCATCAATTGGCCCGGAGTGGTGCCTGAAGCAGTGTGGGGTTGGGTGGTGGGGTGGGGTGTTTGTGGGGGTGAGGTGTGGAAAGGAGCCCATCAGCTGGCCCAGAGTGGTGCCATGAAACATGTGGGGTGGTGTGGGTGGGTTGGGTGCGGGTGTAGTGTGGAAAGGGAGCCCATCAACTGGCCCAGAGTGGTGCCTGAAACAGTGAGGTGTGGTGTGGTGTGGGGAGGTGTGGTATGGGGGTTGGTGGGTGGTGTGGGGTGAGGGGTGGTGAGGTGTGGGGTGGTGTGGGGTGAGTCTGATTTTGATTTGGGTTTGTCTGGCTTCGCACCCTGCCACCCAAACCACCCACGCAACACCCTGCCCACAATCCCAACCATCCATTACCACTTACTCAACTTGACTGCTATCTCAAACATCACTAGCAGCAATCAGCACCAATTCCCATTACCACCCACTACCTTCACTGATGGATTCAAACAGCCTGCGCTAGGCAGCATTAGTATCAGAACAAACACTCCACTCACCCGCACCCGCCACCACGCACACTGCCACATCAACCACACCTGCACCCAAACCCACCCACAACGACTGCCACACCCACCCATCCAAACACCCCTCCCTGCACTGATGAATCCAACAGCCTGCTAGAGGCAGGCTTTCTGCGGAAACCACCCGTCCACATTTCGCGCCAGAGTGCGCTTACTGAGACAAGGTTTTGGAGCATTAAGCCAATGTAGAAGGACACACTGCACCTATGGGGGGTGGATTAATTTTACTATGAGTAGGTAAAGGATGAATTAATTAATTACATTGCATTGTATATAATAAAATAATATATATGAATAAATAAAATAATGATAGATAATACAATAATACAATAATTAATTAATGAATAACATAAATGATAAATAAATAGTATGTCTTATCACGAGGCTGAGGTTGAGGCGCCCAGGCAGCCCGTGCTCCGCATCATACAGGGAGCATCTGCCTCTGATAAAAGACAAGGTTTTGAGCATTAGCCAAATGTAGAAGGACACACGCACCCAATGAGAAGGGCAGGGGTATTATTTACTAGTTATGGTTTGGGGATCGCATACATTACATTACATACATTACATTACATTACATTACATTACATTGACATATCATTACATTCATTACATTACATTACTATCATTATTCATTTACATATCATTACATTACACTACACTACATAACACTAATTGCATTACATTACAATTACATTACATTGCTTACATTACATTCACATATCATTACATTACATTGCATTACATTACATTACATGTACACTACATTACATTACATTACAATTACATTACATTACATATCATTAATTACATTACATTACATATCAATTACAATTACATATCATTACATTACATTATCATTAAATACTATCTTACATTCATATCATTACATCACCATCACATTACACTACACTACACTACATTAATTACATTACTTACATTACATTTACATTACATTAACATTTCCATTACATTAATATCAAGTAATTACATAATATATCATTGCATTACATGACACTACATTACATATCATTACATTACTTTTCCCCAAATTGCCCCATATTGCACTATACTACAGCTACATTACACTTACATTACATTACATTACATTACACCTAAACCCTAACCGCATACCCAGCATTGGCAGTGGGGTGGGGTGAGGATCGCCGGTGTTATTGACTGACAAGTCGCCCACTGGGTGTGGCAAATACAACGATACGTACAATAAAAAATCCTTTCACTTCTCACGTACCAACATTGCAGGGGTAAAAACAAACCAAACCTAATACTCTAAACCCTCAATACCCAATACCCAGCGTTTGCAGAGGAGTGAGGTGAGGATTGCATGTTTAATCTGAACAAGTCCTGACTGGGTTTGCAATACAACAATACCGTACAAATTGAAATAACTCCTCCCCTTTACCAACCTACCACATTTTAAGGGGGGTAAAAACGCCTAAGGCTAAACCTTCCTACCGCATACC
>JAJSRW010000763.1:0-20455 GCA_022414725.1 Microglena sp. YARC
TCCCACACCACACACATCTCACCGACACCAGACCACAACACAATGACACAAAACAACACGACATCGATTAAGCCCACTCCACACCACGCCACGACCACACCACACCACACCACACCACTCCTCACCGCACACCACACCACACCAACACACCTCTCACAACACCTCTCCAACACCCACACCGCCCACACCATACCACAAACACAAACGACACAAAACAACACGACATTGATTCGCCACGCCATACACGCCTCACCACACCACACCCAACACAACACACACAACACACCCACACCACACAGCCTAACACCTCGCCAAACCACGCCTCACACACCACACACACCACACCACACCACACCACACCACACCACACCAACACCACACTGCACCGCACCATACCATGCCTCACCACACCACACCACACCACACCACTCCACACCACACCACACCACACCACACCACACCACACCACACCACACCACCTCACCACATTCACACCACACCTCATACACACCCACCACAACACACACAACACAAGCACAACACAAACACAACACAACACCAACACACACCCACACACCACACGCACACCTCACCAGACCACCCATACTACGACACAAACGACACCAATCGACACAAAACAATACGGACAGTACGCCACGCAACACCACACCCATACACCAACCACCCACATGGTACCTACATTGCATGTATATTGTATAGTATGGAGTGATGGTTGTGAAATAGATGATTCAATTGTAGAGTGAGATTGATTGTCATGGTGAGATTGAGTACTGGATGGTGTTAATAGAAGATGATCGCGATCGCTGTTATGTGTGTGTTTGTAGTGCGTATATGTATTCGTGTTCAGTAGTTGTGTTTGGGTTGTGCTGCAGTTGGATAGCCAGTTATGTTGTGTGTTCAAGGTGTGTCTTGTAAGTGTGTTTGTGTGATGTGCATGGGGGAGTGAATAGGATACAGTGTCGTGAGTGGCATGGTGTAGTGCATGTAAGCCAGTGTGTGTGGGTGCTCCTGAGTGTGTTGTTTGTGTCAATGGAATTTGTCTTTTGGCATGGGTATGGCGAGGTGCTCGTGTGTATGTAAGTAGGGCGGCTGTGGCAGTGCATGCGTACCCCATTGTGAGTGTCTGTGGTTATAGTGTGAATGTGTACACGGGGTTCTTGTATTGCATGGATGGCAATCACACCACACCACACCCACACACCATCACACCACACACCACACACACCACACCACACCACACCACACCACACACCACACTACACCACGCCACACAACATCACTACACCACACCACACCTCACACCACACCACACCAAACCTTACTCACATCACACCTTACCACACCACACCACCACCCACTCACCACACACACCACCACCACACTCATCCACGCCACACTCTCACCCACCTTCACACACCACACCCTGTAAAGCTTCAGGATGCTCCTAGCAGCTTGAGGGTTAATCTAGTGTAATCGTGCTACTGTAGATGTATGTTTTACGTGTATGTTGATATGAGTGAACTAGCAGAAAACAGGTGGAGTGTTACCTAGGTATGGTATGTCAATATATAGGAAGAATGTCTCTGTGGTACGGAGTAAGACGTTCGTTCGGTAGCCTCGTGTCTATTGTACGCAACGTGTTGCGTTGTGATGAGATGAGGCAGTACATTGAGTATGGTACCTTATCATTGTGCGTTCGTCACGTGGCTTACGGGTAGGTGTACCCGTATGCCTTGCTGGAAGGCCAGAGTACCCGTGAAAGGGTTTCTGTACCGCTTACACTCCCCCCCTCCAAAAAAGAGATGCGGACCCGCATCTGTTGATCGTTTATTAAAGGGGGATGTGAAATTAACAGCTGTAGTCGTATGTGCCGTGCCCTCCAATAAAGATATACTTGATGACTCAAGTTGGTTGTCGGAGAGAACCATTTAACATCCCCTTATGAGTACTCGATGAAAGAAAAGCTTTATGAATAAAGCAATCTCACCGAACGTGTCGTACTGCGTCGAGTGCGATGGGTTGGTGATGGCCCGTTTTTGTCGACGTCGTAGGTACATTAACGTGGCGTAACACGGCATTTCCATGCATCGACGATGTGAGGGCACTTTTCTGACCCTTTGGCGAGTTCCCAAGTGGTCTGTGCTCAATACGAAGTTTCGCCATCGGGACCAAGTATTCGAGAATCGTCTTTTGCGGGATGTGCCGATTTACACGCGACTTTTCGCGATGATGCATTGGATATTCCAAATCGGAGCGCCGTCGGTAGTCGAACGCAAGCGGTTGTCACCAACATGGACAACGCTCCATCGGAGCGCCAATGTTGATCAACCCACGTGAAAGCACGGGTGGATGCGCATCATCCTTGGCATTAACGCCAAGCGGCACGCCGGGTGACTTGCCGGACGACTCCTGGTCGACCTCGGATCGCGTGGTCAATGCATGTCCGTAATCGTATAGGGGCAAACAAAACGAGGCGTAATTTTGGTTTACCGTTGCCTTGAACTTCACTATTGCGGTGTGGACAAGAGAACTTTATCACCAAGGTTGAAGAACCTCCGCTCGTCTGTTTATCGATAATGCGGCTTTCTGCCGATCCTGAGGGCTTTGCATTGCATGCCTTCATTTGATCTTGTCAGTTCAATTGATCGGACCACCGCAATTGTTGAGCAGCGCGGACATTCCGATTCGACCCTCCGCCTTGGAGCGTCGTGTAGGGCGTAACCCAAGGTACGGCCGAAAGGTGGTTTTAATGGACTCTTGGTACAGGAAGATGTTTGATTGCAAATTCCACAATCTGCCAAGGACTATCCCCAATCGTCGTGGTTACGGCCCACGTTCAGTTGCGAATTCATTGTCCTCTCGATGACTTGGTTCATGCGTTTCCGTCTGACCGCTTCAGTATTGAGGATGAAACCGCAGTCGAAACCGCTTGTCGCGTTGCCTCATTCAATCGACTGGAGAGCCACGCCGAAATGGGCCTGTGAAATCGCGCATCGCGATCATCTGAGGAGTTTCTCTTGGGCTTACATGAATCTGGACAGTTCAATCGTTTAGACACGATTTAGCGTAGACGCGGAAGCGAATTCGCTGCGTTATCTAGTATGACAAGGTATCGACATGAACCATTTTGACAGTGAGACAACACAGCTGATGGGCATCCAATGGCCAGACGATAGTTGCGAAGCGCTCTTTATAGGTCCGGGAGACGCCTCCCAGAATTCTCTAGGAATTTCACGGAACCATGGAACTGTTAGGCTTTGCGTTTCGGGGCTTGTTCGGTTTGGCACTTATGGCAGTTGTGTGTACGAAGGCAGTGAACATCTGCCGTACTTTGGCCCAAGTAAAAGTGCGTTTGACCAGTTACCAATGTCTTGGTGCGACTGCAATGGCCCATGTAAACTGGAGTCGTGAAGCTTCGCGTAGATTAATATCCAGGCGAAGTGCGCGTCGTAGGGGGACACACAAAAATTCGCGCCCGTACTTGTTCTCTTGATACTTAGTAACCGGTTTCGGAAACTTATCGCGAGGCGCTTGCAGCCCGCTGAAGGTTTGAGTCCGTTTTGGTATCAGCCAAATTCGATCCATGATGGTAAAGAGGAGGGATGTCGACGCCTAGGGCATTTTTGTGGCGTCATGCGTGCGTTCGCGTCCTTTGGACCGGAAACCGAAGTGCGGGCAAGACCGTTGAGTAGGCGGCGGTAGGATATCAATGACGTGGGACGACCGCAACAGCGGCGTGCTTCATTCGATCGAGGTACGCATTCGCTGAATCATAGGAGAGAGAACACCAACAAAGCTGAGTGCGCACCGCGACGTCGGCGGGCGGAGGGTTGGGTGCGGGGACTGACCGGGTCAGCCATAACAGCCAACCAGCCGATCCTTCCCAGTATAGCTAAAGGTGCAAGGTCCTCATGCCGATGCGTCGCCGAAAGGACCGCCTTGCTTACGAAGTACGTGAAGCGATTTGTGGCGGTGATTGTTGCTTGTTGAGCACCGCGCCTTACCAAGTAACGAGGCGTCAGACTGCTTGGAACGCAGCAGCGCGTTCGCCAATCCTTATTTCAAGGACTATAAATTCGATCTGACCCCATCGGGTATGTGGACAGCAGTTTTCGGCGCTCCTCGTTCCGATATTCGTATTTGGTAATATACCAGACGTGAGGATATGACAGCGATTGCGTTAGGAGCATCCATCGGCAAATAGTTGAGACTTTTGCTGATACTTCCTCATAGCGAGGTGCGCGCAGAACCGCTGGCCGAGTATGGCGTTGGATCGTCGTGGTAAGAATGGTGTCGTGGAATTCTAAGTATCGAAGACTCCATGCTAGCCCGCTGGGCGGACCAGGAGACGGTCGTTGGACGTCAATAATATCTGAGCAATATCGCTCTTTCATCGGCTCGTGTACATTTTGACGCCGGAAGTCTGCTCACGATTCGCATGAGGCGTGACCATGACGTGCTGTTAGCGCCAGCCCTTAAAACTTCGCTGCTTCGCGACCCGATGACTGGGGTCATCGGTTGACTGCCTGATGAGCCATGTGAAGAAGGAATCGGAGCCGTTCCGTCCCGCGCCGCCGTTATATAGGGGCTTTAACAGCAGCCGATTTCCGTTTTGAGCGACATCTGTCATGCGACGTACGTCGAGGACGGCCCTTTTTGGCTCTGCAGTCGGATCCGAGGATTAAGTTCAATCCTCCAGGAAGATTTGTTTGTACGACATGGACAACCGCTTTCCCAACATATCGTCTTGACGTGGATAGGGAGCGTGCGCCGTTCTCGAGCTGCGAAGCCAGCACCTTGCAAACTGAGGACTGGTCTGCCGATCACCCAGATCGGCGGTGTGCGTAGGGTTGGCGTCGCACACGTCCTCCCCACGCTCTCGGCCACGAGCTCGTGGTGCGACTACCGTTGGCCTCCCGTTTGGGCCTCTTGGGCCGGGCGAGAGTTCATTCTCCCCGCCGTCGTCGGTGGTCTTTAGGCCTGCCGAAGACGAAAGAATCAGTGTCAGACTCGGGGGGGGGGTTGGAAATTGGACGCCGATTGAATGAAAGTCCTTACCCGGTAACTTAGATTACTTCGCGGGCTCTCTTGAACGGAGAACTTCGACTTTGATTACAGGAACTTCCCCTCCTGATGGCGATCGCGCTTGTCCGTCAAGGACTGCCACGATCAGCGACGACTTTTTTCGCTCGTCCACTTGCAGATAGGCTGAACAAGTCCTCCATCGCTCGACATATTCGTGCCCGACTCGCGCCCAGAGTGCGCTCCGGAGTGATCGTCGGAGAGTCTAAGACTGTGCGATCTTTAACTTCTCGCGATCTGGTGAGACCAGGGACTCTGCGAATTCGACTGAGGCGTCGGTAAATAATTGCTGCACGGATCGAAGTATTTTGGCGCCAAGTGCCACTTTCGCTGTAGTCAGGCTGAGCGAAGCGCGTGTGATTCCGATAAATAGGACGCGGCATGAGAGCGATCTCTCTTGCCCATACACGTTTTTGATAATCCCGTCGCTTTAGCGCAAGTGAATCCGTCGCGTCGTGTCCCAAGGGGTAAGAGTGTCGAACCGAATCAGCAGCCTTGACGCCTTCCATAAGGCAACCTCGGCGCCGCCCGTATCTGCCAATGTGAGCAATTGCTTCAGCGCCAGATCTCGGCGTTGAAAAGGCATTATCGGCGTTGTCGCGGAGTGGCACTTTCGAATTACCCGAATGGCTCGCGTAGTGAGCACGGGGAATAGTGTTCGGACTCTTTGTTGTAGCGTGATTTTGCGACGGATTGCACTTCGTTGACCGTCTAGCAGCGATTTTTCTGCGCGAACTTGGGATCCAATGCCTCTCCCTGGGGGGGGGGGACCAAAACCCCAGTTTTAGTATCCGACGGTTTTCAACCGGATTCTGGGCATCCTCTCCTCAGGTGCGGCCAAAGTATTACTGCCTTGCGTCGCGTCGTTGAGAGGCGTGGATCAGCACCGTAGCAGCTGAGGACCTGGCGAGCCCTGGGGGATCTACTCTGCTTGCAGGGCTGAGCTCTGCCTGCGTACGTCGTGGTCCCTCTACCAATTCGGCCTGTTTACCTCCCCGAAGGGGCCGGCCAGAATTGCGGCTTACCGACGGCACATCAATGGGTACTCGTGGCGTGCGTCCAACTTTGAGCTTTTTTTGTCGGGACGAGAATCCGACTGTCGGTCTTCGTCTTATAGATCGTAACGCCAGCAAAGGCATAAATGGGCTGGTGTCGCGAAGAAAGTGTGTACCCAGTGTCTGCCGATCGCTTGGGATCGAGTCGTTGACCTGTGTACGTTGTAGCCCCCGCTCTGGTTGGCCCGTCGATGCTGATGCTGCGTATTGGCGGGAACATGTCCAGCTGTCCAGATAGTGGATACGTCGACCATCGAATCGAACAATGCAAACCCATTTTCCGACCGTCAAAATTATCTTTGCGCGGAAGGTCATCAACAAGTCCCGAGCGAAATATTATATCGCTGCGCGGACAGTGAGGTCTGTAAACTTTGCTGGGACTGCATGGGATATGTCTTGCAGTGCGAACCCCGTGGCATCGTTACTGAATGTCGTGTAGTCTGAGGGAGAATAGACCCAACGTGTGTAATCGTAATTGCGCATTCGCAGGTTGTGTCGACCTCATCAGCCTTGTGTTTCATTCCCTAACAAAGGGTCCGGCTGGCATTGCGACACTACTCCGAGGCGCACATGGGCTACTCACTAAGTTTTATGAGCGCTTATTACTTTAGCGCCCTTGAGAGCACCGATCAGAATTTTCTGTCGAGGTACTCCATGGGATCAGCTATGAAAAAAGAATGAAACGAAAATCAGAGTGGGCGCTCAATGCAGCCAATAATTGTATCTCGACTGCACGGGTAGTCATTCCCCCGTCGCAAGCCGGGATAATATCCGCTAGAGCATTTTTTTGTTAAATACCCGTCAAGTATTTGCTCTGGTGCTTCGTTTCGCCTCTGCGACTGCTTTCAATGTGAGAACGTTACCTGTGTTTCAACCCACATGTCGGCCTTCTATAGGGAACCCCGCGGTATGAACGTGTCGCTCCGACCCGTGCCAAATATTTTATAATTTTTATCGGTTTACCAGCCGTAGGGCTCGGTTTTATCGTGGAAGAGGGTTGATGATGATTGCGGGTAAAAAACAAGTGGCATGGTGAGATCGAGAATAGTCTTTATCGATCTTCTTCGTAAGTGGATGTAGTCGGGGTGTCGGAAACAACGGCGTTCGTGTTACAGCCCCACCGTCCACCAGTTTTGTGTTCTTTCGCTGACGGGTTCCGACGGTGTTCCATCGACTGGGGGATGTGCTACCTTAGGATCGGGGCCGAAGTAGATCTGCCTTCGTTTACGTCCGACTCGCACCTTGAAGCTGAGGACCTGCGACCCTGGCGATCAACTCAGCTTGAAGGTCTGCGGTCGTTGCGAATCCGCTACGTCGTCTTACCCCCTCGGCCTGTTGTTCTGCCTCCCGAAAGGGCCAGCCGGGGAACTACTACTGTTGGCCGAAAAGCATGGGCAATTGTCGGATGAGAGTGCAAACTCTCGACCTCCATTAGCTTGGGGCTTCATTGTCGACTAGAGTGTAAACTCTTCGACAGATCGTCGATGGTTTCATGCGCGGCGAAGAGAAGAATCGAAGTCGGGAGGGGAGGGAACATGATCTTCGATTATTCATTCCCCCTTTCTCCTAACTGTCGCTTGTGGTCCGTTGAAGGAATTGTCGGTTGCGACGGCGTCTTTCGTCTCGCCTCGCCCTACTGCAGGTGGGGAACCAATATTCCATCGTGCTAAACAACGTTCCCATTTCTAGCCGGCGTAAGAGCCACGGAGAGCGGTCTGACAAGCCAATGCGAAGAAATTCAGTCGCTTGAGGGTCGTCAGGTCGGGGGGACCTTGCGAAAACTCCGGCTTGATTTAATGGAAAGTAATCCTGCAGGGAGCGAGAGTGCCACTTTGTGTAGTCGGGTAAAGAGCGACGTGCGTTTCCGAAATATCTCATAACGACATATGTCGAACACGTGGGATGGTACACGTGGGGAGAATTCCGATGTATGTTGAGCGTTAAATAGCGTCTCGACCCACGTCCACGATACTATCCTACCTTAATCGTGGTGCTCCGAGGCCCACGATTCGACCAAGGGGATGCGTTAGAGGACCGCTAAATACAGATGAGAAATAGGGGTATATGCTAACCGGACGTCGAGGACAGCGTCTTATGCCATGATCCATCGTCGCGGCTCTTGCGCGTGTGCCCCTGTCCAAACCTATTGTCGTCAAGGAGTCACACTCTGTGGAAAGTCGGGAGATCCGCTTTGCGAATTCCAAACGTGTCGTCGGTCCTCTGTAGCGTGGGGAGGCGATCGGTCAGGAGTATCCATGCGCGTCGGGGTATTTAACCCACGCGGGTCGGGACCGTGATTTAGCCCTTTGGATGTCTGCCGCAGGTGACTGCATCGGCACAACAGTCGGTTCCCCTGTCGTGTGATAGTATGGCGTGCCATCGGGTAGCAAAAATGCTTAGAAGCATTTGCGTGGAATTGCGCGGCTATGGCGGCCATGACCTGGCGAAATCTGTCAAGGGGATGAAAACTGTCGCTCGGAATATGGCCAGGTCGTCGGACCCGCGTCGGACACTGCTGAGTGCTGTGCCTGATTGGGCGACCACGTGTAGCAACTTGTGCTGAGTGGTCGGAAAAAAGGGCACGCGGCCCGCCGGCCAGTGTCAATCGGGCTGTATTTTAGCCCGTCGCTGGTTGATAAATCATTCTGATACGTCGGAGGCTCCCTGGTCGTGTCGGGGCAGAAAGCCATACTCAGGCCCGAAGGTCCTGGCGTTAGCTTTAATTGGGGTCTGTGGCCGACGACATGCGCGACTGCGACTGTGGGCCGCGCGTCGGCAGAGCGCGGAGGTGTGTCCAATCTGATCTTCACACCGATGTGGAGGTGATCACCCATGTGCACACGCCGCTTGCGCTCAGCGCTAGCGCGATAGGTAGCGCTGGGGGGGCCTCCTCGAGGCAAGCCCGGCCATCGGCTTCGTCGTCGTCGTCGGGGCAAATGCCCGCGCCCGTAGGCGGGGCAGCGGTCGCGCACCCAAGGATGCAGCCAGACCACCGATGCGTCGGGGGGCCCCAACGCCAGCGCAGCGCCAGCGCCCAGAGTGGGATCGCGATCGGCGCACCCGAGGGTGCCGCCAGACCCGTGAAGCCCGCAACACAAGGTTGCAGCGTGCCCACTGAAAACAGAGGGCCGCGCGTCGACAGAGGTGGGCGGGCGGAATCAGAGGGCCGCGCGTCGACAGAGGCGGGCTCGTCCTGCGTCGCATTGAACTCCGTGTCGGGCTCAGTGTCGGACGACGCAATCCTTTCAGGATTGGTGTCAACCACTGACGTCGTAGGCTGCTCAGCAGCGGCGTCGGTGCCCGGGGTTGCAATTCTGTGGGAGGCCCATTCTACACAGGCAACAGCACAAAGTCAGTAGGCTGGACAGGGATGAGTGGTGGGCTAGAGAGGGGGAATTTCTCGCAACTCTTAAGAAAGCCCAAAACATAACCTGCCACAGGGACTAGCAAATTTTGCGAGCGTAACGAGCTGATAATGCCTCAAGCGTAACTGTGAATGACGCGTTCGTCCAGAATTACGATGAGGGAGATTAGCACTGCGAAGGCACGGAACCACAGGGCAAGCAAGGAAGTACACCGACGAATCGAATTGCGCGACAGGATGAGCAAGATAGCAGCTAGTGGACAGCACCAATAGAAGATGCAGCAAGCAAGGTGAGCCACAGGAACAGACTCGTGAAGTACCCTAATTAAAAGCAAGTACGGCTGAGGTGGCCAATGGAGCCGATGCTGCGCTATTGATCCAGCCGCGAGTATACCCACTCGTGGAATAGAGCGTTAGAAGGCTATGACCAGAAGGCCAGGTCGTGAATGCTAGAATCGAGGAACGTAGGCCAAACAGGGGTCAGAGGCAGGCTAGGGAAAAGATGCCCATGCAAAAACAGGTCGCAGGCGGCCTAGTCGGGGCGAACCTGACAGGGACAGAGCACTGCGAGAACAGAAGCAGGCGCTATGTACTTCGTTAGCTACAGGTCAGGGCAGACAGCCCAAAGAAAGAGGCAGCAAATGCCAGAAAGCTGACAGGATGTCCTGGTGGGTACGATTAATTCGAAGAAAAATCGTATGCATGAGCGCGTATGTAGTGTTATGCGTGCGTAGTGTATTGTGTATGCGTGCGTATGTGTATGCGTGAGGTCCTTATCAGGGAACGAAACCAGCTCCGCTACCAGTGTTAACAGCTCAGGATGCTCCTAGCAGCTTGAGGGGTAATCTAGCTGTAAACGTGCTACGTGATGTATGTTTCGTGTATGTTGGATATGAGTGAACTAGCAGAACAGGTGGAGTGTTACCTAGGTATGGGATGTCAAGTAGCTGGAAAGAACATCTTCGTTGGTAGGAGTAGAAGCGTTCGTTCCGAGTAGCTCGTGTCTTATTTGTACGCAACGTGTGCGTTTGTGAGAGATGAAGGTGAGCAGTACAAGGGAGTGAGTATGGTACTGTGACCATGTGCGTTGCGTCACGTGGCTTACGGGTAAGGTGTACCCGTATGCCTTGAGGAAGGCCAGAGGTGGGTTACAGGGGTTTTTAGGTAAAGCCCGTGAGGGTTCTGTTGTACCGTTACACCAAACCACGACACACACCACGGGGTACCAACACCACACCGTGGAGTAGGCACCACACACACCACACTACCACACGACACACACACACAACACCACACGCACACCACACCACACACCACACCACACCACACCACACCACACACACACCACATCCACACCACACCACACGCTTACCACACCACTCCCCACAGCCGCACACACCACACCACCATCAACACACACACCACACACAACACAACACAACACGACGAATACCAACACACGCACACCACACCACACCGGACACCACAACACCACACCAGCCACATCAACTTACCATCACACCACACCACACCACACCACATCACACCACACCACACACACCACACCACAAACCATATAACACGACACAAAGAGCACAAGGGCACACGAAGTATCACACGGTCAGAGGGTCACGGCGAGGAACCACACCACCAGTGTTACCACATCCACTCTAGCCACACCGACCACCACTACTGAGCTCACACCCACACACCACACGGTTGCTACACAAACACACGAACACCGACTACCACACCACACCACCGACCATACCACACCACATGAATCACATTCCACACCACACCCACACCACACACTGGTGCACCAAGCACCACCGCGGACACTACACCAAACACCACGGATCGGGCACCCACCCACACCACACCACACACACCGCACGCACACCCACTACCACATAGACGGGATGGACGAGAGAGCATTCTCACAGCCAGCACACCACACCACACAACACAGCACCCACACTGAGCACACGGGCACACCACAACCACACACACCACACCACCACACCACACCACGTACGGGGAGACACCACACCACACCACACCACACCACACCACGCACACACACCACACCACACCACACACACCGCAGACCCACACTTCCACACACCACATCGGACAGCCACACCTCACACCACGACACACACCACACCAACCACACCACACCCACACCCACACACCACACCACAGCACGACCACACCACACCACACCACACCACACCACACCACACTCACCACACCACACCACACACACTAGAGAGGGGCCAGCACCACACCAAAGGTGGATTTCACCACATGCCATACCACATTTCTGCAGGCACCACTTGCACACACCACACCACACCACAGGGGACACACCACACCACACACCCACTCGGTGGACCACACGGCACACCACACCACACCACACCACACCACACCACACCACACCACACCACACCACACCACACACACCACACCACACCACACCAGCACCACAATCCACACCACGACACTGTATCACCACACACTTCACCGTAACACACCCACACAAACACACACCACACCACACCACATTCCACACGCCGACACCACAACCACACCACACCACACCACACCACACCACACCACACCACACCACCACGCACACTTCACACCACACCACACCACACCACACCACACCACACCACACCACACCACACCCACACCCACACCGACACACTTTCACACGCGATAGCACACCACACACACCCACCCACACCAGCCACACCACACCACACCGTAACCCACACAACCACAGCCACACCACACCACACCACACCACACCACACCACACCGACGACCACACCACACACACACACCACACCACACAGCACACCACACCACACCACACCATTCAGCGGACCACACCTTACCCACACCCACGCGTTCGCACCACACACCACACCCACACCACACCACACCACACCGAGCACGGCACACCACACCACACCACGCCACCACACCACACACCACACCTGCACACAAGCGGTAACCTCGACCCACCACCACACAAACAACACACGCCACACACACCACACCACACGATCTACCCGTGACACCACACGGACACACAACACGCCCACACCGCTACCACACCACAACCTCGCACACACCACACACACCAACAACACACCACAGAAGACACACCACAAGCACACACACCACAACACACACCACACAACCACACCAGCACACACACACCACACCACAGCGGCGTTACACACAACACACCAGCACGACCACACCACACCACACACACCCACACCAACTCCACAACACCACAACACACGCACAACACCACCACAAACCACACCACAGCCACACAAAGGGTCAAACAATATAACACCGCGTCGCACACATACACACCACACTACACCACATACACACCCACTTACCACAGCTCACACCACACCACACCACACACACCACACAGCGAGTAGAGACCACAGCTACCACACCACAATACACACGGAGCACGCCACAACCACATCAGAGCAACAACACATACACACACACACAACACCAACACAAACCCACAACACAAACACACAGGCACACCACACCACACCACACCACGGAGCAACACAAACACAACAGCACACCACACGCACCACACAACACAGACACAACACACCACAACCACACATACTCACACACACAATACACCACAATAGCACAACAGCAACACACAAACACACACACAACACAAACACACACAACACACAGACAGACACACAACACAACAACACACACGAGACACGAGACTCGTACAAACAGCGAAGCAACCACAATATAAGGCATAATAAACACAACACAGACACGCACACCACCACCACCACAACACAACACAACACCAACATTAAACACACCACACCACACCACACCACACCACACCACACACACGACAAGCCACGACACGACGACACACGACACACACCACACCCGACACCCTTCACACTCTCACCACATACAGTCCACACACCACACCACACCACACCACACCACACCACCCACCGACATTTACACCACACACCCACAGCGGCACACCTAACGCCCTCTACTAACACCACTACACCACATTCCTTACACCACACTCCCACATTACGGTGTTCGCTTAACACCACACCACGACCACACCACACCACACCACACCACACTACCACAACTGACCAACACCGACACACCCACCGACACCTCGCACACCACCTACACCACACTACACACACACATTGCAATAACCGAGCCGCGTACACACAACCCACAGCCGCCACTACCCCACCACGACACAAGCGATACACGACATCAAACTACGATACGCCCACGCGGCACACACATTACCATACAATATACACACCACACCAAAACCACACCACGCCTCACCATCCACCAAACCACAACACAACAGCAACAACAAACACAAACAAGCGCACCACACCCCTCCAAACCTCTAATCCACATCACACCTACCAAACCACACCACGCCACACGCCACCACACCCAGCCACACCACACCACACCACACCACACCACACCACACCACACCACACCACACCACACCCACCACACCACACCACACCACAACACAACAAACACACACAACACAACACAACACAACACAACACAACACACACAACACAACACAACACAACACAACACAACACAACACAACACAACACAACACAACACAACACAACACACACATTCACACGGATCACAACACAACACAACAGGACACTCAACAACACAACACAACACAACACAAACAACACAACACACACACAAATCAACACAACACAACACACAACACAACACAGCACACTACACCACAACCACCACACCACACCACACCACACCACACCACACAGCCACGCCACGACACGACACGAACGACACACCACACACCACACCTCACCACACTCACCACCCACCACCACCACATTTTTCTCACCACACCACACCACACCACACACACCAACACACCACACCACACCTCATGAGCACGCTTTCACTACACCACACCACACTTCACCTTACCACACACCACATCACACCACACACCACACCACACCACACCACACTCACACCACACAACACCACACACACCGGCACCACACCACACACACCACACCATGACACATCCACACCCACACTACCAGCCTACATCAGACCGTTGTGACGCCTCTCAGTGAGCACACCACAATTACCACACACAACTCTCTCCCATTCATTGCCTCCCCATTCTTTTACTCTGGACACGCCGAACTACACGACTTGGTTGTTGTTGGTGGACACGCCACGTTAATCCACCGCCAATTCAAAGTGAAATCAGTTAAAAATAGAAGGGAATTAAGGATGCGACTTGCGTCCACCGAGATACCAACGTGTCATAGATGAGCAACCAACGACAACGATCTTCATTGCCTTGTGGCCACGTCCTTGCCGCTAACACGTGTGTCGACATCACCACCTACAGCACAAGGTTTTGATTGGGCCAATAACGAAGAACACAGGCTCTACACCTGTCATTTTGACCCAACAAAGTAGCGAGGATTCATTTGGTGCGACGCACATACACGTTCGCTTCGCGCCAAACCACACCAACCACGCAAACCACATGATAACACGCCTTCACAAATACGACCACGATATGTCAAATCGACAATCCGAATGAACAACACATGATAACGCCACAACAGAGAGCACACACACCACACCATCCTTAACACCACACAACCACACCCACACCCACACCTCAGCACACCACACCAGCACACACCACACACCACGCCACACCACACCACACCACACGCACACCACCACACCACCACACCACACCACACCACACCACACCACACCATCACACGACCTCACAAAAAAAAACACTCCAACACCACATCTCATCATATACACACCACGACCACACCACACACACCACACCACACACACCACACCACGTACCACCACACACACCAAACCACACCACACCACACCACCCCACACCCACACCACACGCACACCACATGCCACAACATGAGCGTGACACGACACGACACACCACACCAACCACACCTACCAGACCACACACGGACACTATAATAATCGACTGAGGCCACAACACTAACAGACACACTCACACACACCACACAGCCCCACACACCACACCACGCCACACACACACCACTAACACACATTCCACGGCCCACCAACCACGCCAACCCACGAACACATCGCACACCACACAACCCCACACCCCACACACCACACCACACCACACCACACCACACACACACCCGCACAACCACCAGGCGCACACACACCACACTACACACACCAACACCACACCACACCAACAACACATATCCTACACCCACGCACACCACTACTAGACAGTACACCGACACCCACTACATACGCACGACACACTGAACAACATAACATCACAGAACCGTCGGTACAGGGTTATAGCCCGACAGCCACGAACCACCATTGCGGGTACACACACGCGGACGCACGTGCACATATTGACCACACCACGACCACACACACACCACAACACCACACCAACAAACACCGTCCCTCACACCACACTCAAACACACAAAACACAAACCACACCACACCAACACCACCAACACACGCCACCACACACCTTACCTTACCACACCACACCACCACACCGACTACGACCACACGCACACTGCACACCACACGCCACACCACCCGCTCTTCAACCACAGGCCCACACACCACACCACATACACCACACCACACACCCACCACACCACCACACACCACACCACACCACACCACACCACACCACACCGACACCACACCACACCACACCAGCACTCACACCACACCACTAGCCGTTACACCACACCCCACCATCCACACCACCCACACACACCACACCACCCACCACCGCCACGCCACCCCCACACCACACCACACCACACCACACACACCACACCACACCACACCACACCACACCACAGGGAGCCACAAGCTCACCCCCACACAACAACCACACCACACACCCACACCACACCGCCACACCGCGGGTCACACCACGGGCTCAAGTGGAGCCACACACACCACACCACACCACGACACGAGCACACCACACCGACCAACACCACACACCTCCACGCCTACACACAGCACACGCCACACCCACACACCACCCACGCACCACACACCACACCACACCACCATGGCGAGCACACACACCACATACCACAGCACACCACACCACCACCACCTACACACATCTACCGATACACACCACACACAACGACACAAATCGAACACAAGCAACGACAGATACGAACACGCCACGCCATTAACCCAAATCTCAACTACTACCCGCCCACGCCACAATCACTCACACACCCATGGACACGCAAGGACCCTACCCAACCACCACAAACCAAGCCTAACACAACACAATACACACAACACCACCACACCAAACCTTGGCCAATCACACCTTACCACCACACCACCACACCAGCCAACCTATCAGCCCCAGGTAGCCCCCACGCCTCACCACACCCACACACACACACCCAACATCACGCCCACCACGACACCCAACACATACCACCTACCAACCACACCCACCAACCACACCATCACCACACTCACGACCCTCACGATCCATCCACACACACCAACCACACCACCACCACACCACACCACACCACACACACCACACTCACGAAACACATTAATCCCGCACAACACCACACTCCACCACCGCCTTACCAACACACACACCTTACCACCAACACGGCCACCACCACACCACACTTGCCTCACACCCAGCGCACAGCCACAGCCGACCACACTCCACACCACAGCACAATTCTGCCAACTACACCACGCCACACCACACCACAACCACACCACACCACACCACACCACACCACACCACACCACACCACACCAACACACCATACCACACCACACCACCCACACTCAACCACCAACCACCACCACACCACACCACACCCACACCACACCACACCCCCCACCACCACACCACACCACACCACACCACACCACCAACACCACACACACCACACACACCACACCACACCAACCCACACCACAACACCACACCACACCACACATCACACCCACCACACCACACACACCACACCACACCACCACACCACACACACCACCACACACACCAACCACTCCACACAACACCACACACACCCACACACACCAACCCACACCACACCACACCAACAACACCAACCACCACCACACCACACCACACACACACACCACACCACACCACAACCACACCACACCACACCACACACAGCCACAGCACACCACACCACACCCACACCACACCTACACCAACCACACCACAATCACCACACCAGAACCTCACCACACCACACCACACCACACCACACCACACCACACCACAGCCACACAGCACCAACCTCACCAACCACCACCACACCTCACCACACCACACCTCGACCACCCACGACCACACACACTTCACACCACACCACACCACACCGATTACCATACCCCGACATAAAAGGGCACAAATGGACAACAACAGCGACATGATACGCCACGCCACACCACCACCACACCACCTCAAAATCCACACCACGCCTCACCACACCAGCACCACACCACATGCTTACCACACAACACAACACAGCACACCTCACCACACAGCCACACCACACCACATTGCACCATACCTCACCACCACCTCACCCACCTACACCACACCACACACAAATGACACAAAGATCAACACAAAACATCATGAATGAGTATTACATGCCCAACAACACACACAACACAACACATGAAAAAACAAACCACAACGATTACCACACGTACACCACAGAACACACACAAACACGACACTACATCCAAAATGATTACAAATTGACACAAAAGCGACACAATATTACAAATTGACACAAAATCGACACAACACAAAATGACATTGATACAACATCAGCACACATCAACACAAAAAATAACGCACCACAACGCATCCACACGCGAGCCACAGACACAGCACAACACAACACAACAAAACACCAACTTCAACGCACCACACTACACCACACCCACATGACACAAAATGACAAAAATTGGACACAAAACGACACAAAATGACATGACCCAAACTCAACCCAAACACAACACAACTACAACACAACAAAACGAACCACAACACAACACAACTAAAACACGCACCCAAAACAAAACCACAACGCACCACACCCACCCACACCACACCCACACCACACCACAACACAACACAACACACCACACCCACACCACACCACACCACACCACAACCACACCACCACCACACCACACCACACCACAACACCACACCACACCACACCACCACCACACCACACCACACACACCACACCACACCACACCGAGCACCACACCACACCACACCACACCTTCATCCCACTGAGCACCACACCACACCTCACGCTCACCACACCACACGACATGACACGACACGACGACGAACATGCCACAACACCACACACAACACAACTTCCACCACACCACACGCGACATAACTCACCACAACACAGCACAAGGCACAACAAATGATAAGCGCTGACCAAAGAAAGGGCAACACACTCAATGATGCATGCAATGATCTCTCATAAAAGCAACACCAAAACATGCACTGCACGAACTCGACACTCTACATCACTTACCACATCATTAATGGTGTCATATGCGTATGGGTAGCATAAGCATGGTTATGCATTCGTAGCCTACTGCATGGTATTATTGATATGGGTTTGACATTTTACTGCAGCGTGAGCATGGCATGTTTATGGTTATACCTGCTATTGCATGGGTAAACTTGGTGTTGTTTGGTATAACATGGTGTGGCATTAGCATGCGTTATTGGATTGGTATGGTCTCTCATGGTGCAGGCACATGGCATGTTGATGGTTTATTACCAACATTGCCATTAGATTACAAAGGTATATTGGTGTGGTTATGGCATGGTGTAGCATGGCATGGTATGTTTAAACCTACATGGCATGTTTAGCATTGTAGTATGGTTGTGCGTATGGCATGGTTGTAGTATAGCCATGGCATGGGTATGGTGTTATTCCAGCATGCATGATACAATGTCCTGATGGTTGTGGTATTGCATGGTGTAATCATAGCATGGTATTGGTTTGTACCTACCTGCATTAGTTATATTGGTATGGCATGGCATGGTGCACCATAGCATGGGCGATTGTCATGGTTTATTATATTATATATGTAGTATGTATGCTTTAAGGCCTCTTGAATGACCGCCTAGGTTCCACGCTGTTTCTTCATTGTACATTAGTTTGCCTCTCCATCTGTGCTGCTTGATACCGGCAACTCTGCAACCGGCTCATGTAACATGGCTCGTTAGTGGCTGAGGTGTCGCGTGATGTTACTAGAGATATCAGCATTTGCAGCGGTCATGATCCTTGCTCAAAAGTTTTCAATGTTGTGTAGCTTATTCTCTAATCTTTCTCTTCCACAAAATCTGAACTCCCAGCCCCATCCTCTCACTTCTCGCGATTCTGCATATCAACTCTTTCTTGACTATTGGCCCCATGTCCTGCCCGGTGACTTTCTACATGTGTCAGGGTTTTAGTTGCTGTAGTGGTTTGGAATGCCAACCGTTGACATAATTCAGATTGCCACGTGTCTAGGCTGTCTAGATATGTGTTCAATCCTACGCGCGCCAGGGCACGCCCAGCCGAACTCTGACGAACCTCATTGGCAAAACACGTGTCCGACCGCAAATCACACTGCGAAATCGTTATACGCATGTTGTATATGGCAAACAAGCGCGCTGTGTCCTGGAGTCCGAA
>JAJSRW010001912.1:0-25840 GCA_022414725.1 Microglena sp. YARC
AGCAAAGGCGTATGCCCTGTGGTCCGTTAAGGCCATATGGCTATGGCACCTAAGGAGCTAGCGCTGCTATGGGCGTATGCCCCAAGCTATGCCCTTATGGGCTATGCCGCGACAAAAGCTATGCCAATGCGCATGACCACCTTTCTTATTTACGGGGGGTTACTAATGAAGTCAGAAGTTTAAGAAGGTTTGGACTCTTAATAAGCACCTCTGCTTGTTTCAATTAACAATTCAATATATCAAATAAGTTCACCGTTATGCGTAGGTGTATGACGGAGATTCCCCCCTTTTAAGAGTTAAGCCTAAAATAAGTGTTGCTTTAGCGTATCCAAAATATGGTGAGCCTATTGACTAGTATAGCTCAGCCTTTGATTAAAAGACCACCACTTGAATACTTCACGCTGTTTAAGAGCCAACCCCCTTAAAAAAGGGGCCAATGCCTTCTCAAGAGCGCTCTCTCTAGAATTAATAGGTACACAAAAATCTATCACCCCCATACTACCCCCTCACCTTCACGCCCATTAGACCCTAAGGGTCAGGCTAGCACCCCAAGCGGAGCAATCACCTGCCCCTATGGCTATGTCCATCCTGTTTCAGTTACCCCCCCTAAGGCCCCTAACCCTTTAGGAACCCCAAAGTCGGGTAAGCCGAGATGGCCCCTTTAGGGCCTTTCAAGTAGGGATGGTGAGGTGATCTAGGATGGAGTGCACAGCGCATGCAGGTCCCAACTACCAACTGTTACTGCTCTCCCTAACAAGCCCTCATAGCCATTTTTTAGGTTTCTACCCTAGGAACTATGACTAGCGCGTAGCCCCTCACTAGATCCAAGAGGGCAAGGCACAAAATATGGCTCCCATGAAAAAAGCTTTAGCCAATCCCTTTGTTAGGATCGTCCTATGAAGAGCCCACTTTTATAAGTACGCTATATTCACGAGAGATAGTTGCCGGACTAAGCTATCTGCCCATCCGAGGCAATGCCCCTTTTCGTTCTCAGAGGGGTGAGGCCGGCTATTATATAAAGGGTGATCCATTTTTTACCTATATGTGAGAGAGTGTTTTAAATGGCATTGCCCCCTTTTTTAAGTGGGGTAATAAATGTAGACTCTAGTTTTTAATTTTAAATACTCTATATAAAATTATAGTTTGGATTTTTAAGCTTTGTAATAACCTAAAGCTTTTTATTAATCCTTTGAAATCCAAACCTTTTATATACCAAATTATATCAGTAATTTACTTCATGACATATGTAATACATCAAACAATATTAATTATAAATTGAGTAATGGGAACACGTCCTGCTTCTTAACCATCATTAAGTCCATTTCACTCCATTTAAACGTTACCTCAACTTGAAATGTCAATACGTAAATAATATTAACCTATTTCTTTTTTCATAAAATTTGTTTCTGAGTTTTTTATAGCTTTCTGAAAGCTTGATCGTTTAATCTAAATACACAACTATATCACATACAACTGAAGCTTTTGTTAATCCAGAGTTTTCGAATATTATTAGATAAGAAATATTAATACGTAACTTTATTTAAGTTCAACTGTTTTCTTAATATCTTTGTTTGTTGATTTATAAAAGACGATCTTAAGTTTTTTTAGTAAAGCTGTTTCTTTACTTTTCTTTAGTTTTAATTTCCAAGTTTTTTCTTTAAATATTTCGATTAAATGAGGAATCAAATTGTTTTCAATTCCCTGCCCGTGGTGAACTTCTTTTATTGTATCAATGTTTCTGAATTAATGATGGCTATTGAACTCTTGAGACCGTAGTTATTTTGTCGATTTTGTGTTTTATAAAAAGTTTATGTTTGACGAATTTTTTGACTGCTTTCAGAAATGATGATATAAAAATAAAGATTTGTATTACGGTTTTTTAATAAATCTTTAATATCTTATACTTCAACAAGTTGTCATTTCGATCTTGGTTTTATTAGTCTTCCCAAATTGAGAGCGCACATTTTTTGTCACAATTCTTAGCTATCTTAATTACCATCTATAAATCAAACATAACTTACTATTGGAGCCATCATTATAACTCCGTTTAGAGATTGTTTATAAAATTGCTTAATAACCGGACTTTAATCAACAATACACATTAGTGCACTAATCTATGGATGAGTTTTTGACTAGTTAAAAAACGGTGAATGAGACAAGGACTTTATTTATTATTCGTCTAATATTGTAGTTATCCATATCAATTTCATCAAATAGCTTATAATTGTCGGTATGAAATTTTTGTGTCAATATCATTAAATCAATGTTTAAGAAATTAAATAGTATAAAACTTGGGGGAACTAGTCAATGACAAATCGAATTTTAACTTTAGAGAATAATTGAACCAGAATCAATAAATCTCTCTGTCTAGTTTGCTAAAAACTTTAAGCGAATTTTTTATCTTTAATATACTAATACTTTTCTTAATGGTAGTAACAAATCAGTTTTTGTTTATGTTGAAATCATCTAAATTTATAAACCTCACGCAAGAGATATTTACCTCTAAACTATAAAATTTCTCTTATTTTACTATGTGAGTGTTTAATAGATACTTAATTATGTAAGAAAACATTGTCGATTTGAGCAAAACGCCATTTTTGAAGAAAATAAATGGTGAATTTTATTGTCATTCATAGTTTATACCAATCTTGTAATTTCTTTAATTCTGGTAGTAAATTTGCCACTATTTAAAAGGAAATTACTTACAAATTTCTTTTTAAATACGTAACCCAAAAGAATTTTCACTTTGATAGTTCTTTTGATTTCCAAATAACTATTGGAATAAGGTTTTTGATTTACGAACAATAGGGTCTTTTAAACATTGTTATTTCTGACCTAAATATACTAATATTTTTATATAGTTTTAAATGCCGTACTATGTGGCTTTGCTATTTGGGTTCTCCTTTGATTAATAAGAGCCATTTTTAAATTGGAACCAAACGTAATATATTTTTTTTTTAGAGTCTTATCCCGCTATGTAAAGGGGTCTTTTATGGTTATTAGAATAGTTAATGTATTTTTGTTTTTAAAAAATTAATTTATTTTTATTGCATTTTAAAAACTTTGTTCCTTGGTATGGTGTAATGTTTGACTTGAAAGTGTTAACCAAGTTTGCTTGTATTTTGTCTAAGCTATTGCTTTTTTACGGCATATGTTATCCAACGGCTGTTCCCTTGGGTTTTTATTAAGAAAGAAAATTTTACTGACCCCCCGCGTTCATGCCCAATTTGGATAAATTTATTTTTTTTCTTTTATTGTTTCTTATGGCTTTCCCTAGAGACAATTTAATTTGAATATCTAGAGTGATAATCCTTTTTAATATGGTAATATAGCAAATCTTTTGCAATTCGTTGACATAATTAAAACGATTTGTTGACGTTTTTTAATCTCATATTCCTGATATCCACTTGTTATTTTTTGATAAAAAACAGGAATGTCTATCTTTTTTGCAAATAAACTACATTTTGAAATTATAATATTGATGTCTCTAGATCAAACGAACACACAACTTTTAACATTTTGCTATCTATAAATCTCTCGATAACTTTAAATTATTTTAACAAATTTTTGTTATTAATAAATGACATCTTGTTCCTAGAATGATATATAGTGAAACTCAAAGATATAAAGTTTACGTATCAATAGTTTATAGTCATTTAATTAAACATCATGGGCGTGTCGCAGTCTCATCCCACTGTTATATCGTTTGACAGTCGATTGCATTATTGTTTGAATGATTCTTGTAAGATACGAAATGGTTAAAAAATTAGAATTGTATTTAAAGTACTTTATTAATTAGTTCTGTTAACAAAGAGGAATGATTTCTCTAAAACACTTTCAGATATTATATTTACTAAATTGCACCATCTGCTACGACCTTTAGTGTACTTTCCTAATAGTCAGTCCACTGGTTATCGCATCATAACTCGAAAACACCTACAGTGTTTACTGCTGTTGACCAATAGCTATATAGAAAGAAGAAAGCCGCTTGTTTATCATTTTTTTTATTTCTACTAGGTTAATGCATCCCCCCTATAATAAAGGGTCACGTACAGCTTCCTAGAATCTAGCGTCTCAAGCTTATAGTACGTTATAAAGCTCTATTTAATTACACTTTTAAAAGTGCCTTCTCAGATTCCCGTTGGGGGGAGAACGCGCCCCACCGGCCCCAAGGGCGCCACGAGGGCTGCTTTTGCTCTTTTAGACCCATTCTTTCTTTTCTCCACCCAGAAAAGAGATATAGAAAAAAAAAACAAAAAAACCGACTAACCCACCAACCAACCCACCCCAGGAGATGGTTAGTGTGCGCTACGTCGTTAGTGCGGATTAAATCATAGCCCACCCCCCCCTCCCTAATGAATACCGGTAAAGGGGCCCACCGATAGCGAGCTGTTAATATCTGTAGACTTGATGTGCCATACTTTAGATTTATGAGTTTGTTCATTATAGCAATAATCATCTACATGTACCATGCCATTTAAAAGAGCTATGGGCCATCCCCTCCCCATATTACCCACAACTTCACAGAAACAATACCGAGAACGCCTATCTGTTATTCGCGAGCAGAGGGAACGCAGGCGACTTGTAGTGGCAGTTCCCTAGACCACCGCAAACTCAAACGCATATTCAATGTGTGATTATTCAGCTTATAGTTATTAAAGGTAGATCCAAGTAGCGCAGGTCATCGTCTTTATGAAGTTATTAAAGCTTATGAGCACCCCTATATTAGCAACTATTGGATCACCCCCCCTATAGAAATATAAGTAGCAGTGTAGGATTTGTAATTGCCGCGTCATTTTGCCACTTAGATCGCCCCTAATCTCAGCATATCAAATTGCATCTTCTCCGATCCTATGGAGACGCCTCCTTATAGCCCTCTTAATAGAAAAGTCTCTTGCATAAGGGAGAGGCTTACCTCAGGTGATAGAAGCGTATGGCCAGAGACCACCTCGACCTCTAATAAGGCAGGGAGGAAAATAATGTCACAAAAGGCTCACACCAATAAAGAAAAAATGAACCAGTTAGCACTTTTGTGTTAACCTCCCCAAACCCTTAAAATGAGCAAGCACAAAAAACAATCGGGAACCCCACCACCTAACCCCTTTAATTAAATGCAGAGGTAACTCGCCGCCCTAACCACACGTGTTATAATGAGGGTAACCCCCTTGACACCCATCATTTTATAAAATGAGGGTAAGGCCCCCCCTCTATTGCCTGCTTTATCAAATGTCCGTACTAGCGAGTAACCTCCCGCGTAATCCTCTTTTTGTATATATCTCAATCTTGAGATGCGTAGCCCCCTAACGCCTGTTTATAATCGAGATTAACCCCTCCTAACCCACTTATAAAAGAGGCTCAATATTCCCATAGAAAACACGGGGCATTACCCTATGGAGGCATAGCGGACCCAACCCCTCTTATACTCTTCATGAAATGGTAACACCGCTAAGCTCGACCAGCGGTGGCGTATAAGAGGTTGGGCCCATGTTTTTGTGACCATATTGCCCCTAGGATTCTCCTGTGACCCTAAAGGGCCACTCGCCCTGAATCCAGGGCATTACTCGGCCTACCCCTTAGTTAACCCTAGAAGTGCGTAGGGCCTTCCCAGAGCAGATGCCATAACGTGGCCGATACTTCGGATGAGATACCCTTGGGAGAAGTGTCTGAATACACAATAGAAAAAAATCTGTCTCATGCTACGTTTTATGGTCTGGGAAATAAATAGGCCTCTTCGTGCCCCAATAAAGAAACATTTAAGGGACAGAAAGGGCCAATCCCGGGACTTAAACTCCAGCAATCCCGCAAGGTAGGGGAAAATCACTGTTTTTAAACAGATTCAAAATAAACCATGACTCTTTATACCTGATGCTATCACTCACTGGCCCACACCTTATATCTAGATGGGTTAGAGACAGTTCAAGTCAACCCTCTTACTTTTTTGGCTTCGTTTTGAACTTTTTGTATTAATAAATAGAGACTAGACTTAATAAAAGGCAGGCCACCCTATTTAAAGGGGGCTCTTTAAAATTAAAGTCATACAGTAAGTCGGGCCCCACTTATTACTTGACCTGGGGGTAAGCCCCAGGGGGGGGGGGTGGATTATTTTTCCACCCTTTCTCTAAGCACCAAACACTCTCCAAGGCCCCCTAGCCTTTTTAGGGTACCCTAAAGGGGTTAGGCCGAGCCTTTTAGGGCAAAATTATGAGTCTAAAAAAAAAACCCTTAAGGGCATAGCCTCCCAGAAGAATCCAAGGGTTTTTTAGAGCACCATATTTTACCCTTTCTATTTAGGACCCTAAAGGGGCCCATCGGCGACCCTTGTCCCGTAGGGACCCCCATACTCCCCCCCCCTCACCCCTTTATATCCCCCCCTAATTAAGAAGGGGGGGGATATATAAGGGGTGGGGTGAAAGACAAAGGGCTGAACCCTGCCTATGGGCATTGGCCCCTTTCTTATTAGGGGGGGGGATATAAAGGGGTTTGTCCCCGAACGTAGGGACCCCTCACCCTTTATATCCCCCCCTTTCTTCATTAGGGGGGGGTGGTATAGGGTGAAGACAACCCTCAGGGGCTATGCCCCAAGGGCTATGCCCTATGGCATTGGCCCCTTATATCCCCCCCCCTTTCTTATTAGGGGGGGTGGTTATAGGGTGAAAGACAACCCTTTATATCCCCCCCCTAATAAGGGGGGGGTAGTATGGGGGCCCATGAAGACAAAAGGCTATGCCTTTAGGCATTGGCCCCTAACCCTTTTAGGGTAACCCTAACCCTTATAAAGGGAGGGTAACCCCTCCTTTATAAAGGGGAAAGGGGTGGAGGGGCCTTTTCTGGTGGGCCCCTAAAGGTTCGCCTTGTCCCCGTAGGGACCCCCATATGGGGTGAGGGGCCTTAGGGCTCTCTTATAGCTAAAGCTATAGGCCCCTTTTTTATTTTTATTAAGGGGCCTTGGAAAGAGTGTTTGCAAGTGCTCTCTCTAAATATGGTCTAAAAAACCCTTAAGGGCATTGGCAAAGCTTTACAACTTTCTGGGAGACCATATTTCACCCCCCCTGGTGGTCCCAGAGAGCACTTAATGGTTACAAAAAAATCTATCACCTGGCCCTCAGGGGCCTGGTGATACCATTTTTGTGACCATATTTTGAGAGAGCACTTAGTTTTATTTTTTATTAAAGAAGCGAAGAAATTGCACCCCCCTTCAAGTCCCCTTAGGGCCGAGCCCTGTCTTCATGGGCCCCCCATACCACCCCTAATAAGAAAGGCCAATGCCCATAGGGCATAGCCCTAACCCTTTAGGGTAACCCTAAAGGGCTGAGGGGGGGATATAAAAAAGGGGTTGTCCCCGTAGGGACCCCCCTGGGGTGAAGGGGAAAATAAGGCCCCCTATGGGCCCCAATTTAAAAGAGCACTTGGGTCCACCCCCATATTTCAAAGTGTCTTATTAACTTAACCCCATAAAAATCAAATAAATAGGGGGGAGGTTAATGACTTTAAAATAAAACTAGAATTATTAAAATTTTTTATAGCGTTAACTATAAAGTAGGTTCTATTTTTGTTAAATTTTTAAAAAATTTATTTAAACACTCTCTAAACCCCCCCTAATTTCATTAGGGGGGGGTTGAAGACAAAATATGGTCTAAAAAAGCTTAGCGCAAAAAATTTAGAGACCATATTTTAGAGAGCACTTAGTTTTATGGGCTCTGCCCATAAGCGGTATTAGAGCTAATTAATTTTTAATAGTAAAAGAAAAAATTACTGCTTAAAGGTTAAAGGGGTCAAAAAGGATTAACTATTTTTATAATAGTCACTTTAATACTAAAGTTAAGGTCTAACCCCAGCTTTGAAAGAAGAGTGAGTAGCATTATTTATTTAATTTAGCGCTGGGCTTTATCAACCTCCTCTCCCAGAAAAATTAACCCCTTAAAAAGGGTTAGTAATTTTCCGGAGGTTATCAACCTTCATGGGGCCCCTACCCTGGGAGGGGGGCGGTGAGGGCCCCTATTTAAAGATAAACCTCAGGCTTTGGGCCCACTCCCTTATTTCATTAGGGGGGGTTAATGAAATATGCGGGGTTAATAAACGCCAGCGCTAAGATCTCTAAAACACCAAACACTCTCTCAACCCTTTAGGGTAATCCCTAAGGGTAACCCTAAAGGGTAACCCTAAAGAGTAACCCCTAAAGGGTAACCCCTAAATGGTAACCCCTAAAGGGTAACCCCTAAAGGGTAAACCCCTAAAGGGTAACCCCTAAAGAGTAACCCCTAAAGGGTAACCCCTAAAGGGTAACCCCTAAAGGGGTCAAGGGCTCCCAGAAGAACCCTGCCCTAAGAGCTATGCCCGTAGGGCATTGGCTCCAAGGCCCCTAAGGCCGAGCCCTTTAGGGGCAAATATGGTCTCTAAAAAGAAAGACCCTTAAGGGCATTGGCAAAGCTTTTTTTTCTGGGAGACCACATTTCACCCCCTAACCCCTTAATACCCCCCCCCTTTCTTATTAGGGGGGGGGGTTGGTATGGGGTTAAAATAAAGGGCTATGCCTTTAGGCATTGGCCCTAACCCCTTTAGGGTAACCCTAAAGGGCTGGGGTGGTCCCAGAGAGCACTTGGCTCTCAAATATGGTCACAAAAATGGTATCACCAGGCCTAAGGGCCCTCCCAGGGGTTTGTGACCATATTTCCCCTTCACCCCTTTATATCCCCCCCTCAGCCCTTTAGGGTTACCCTAAAAGGGGTTAGGGCTATGCCCATACTACCCCCCCCCTAATAAGAATAAGAAAAGGGGGGGGGGGATATAAAGGGCATTGGCCCCTTTCTTATTAGGGGGGGGGGTGGTATGGGGGCCCATGAAGACAGGGGCTCGGCCTAACCCCTTTAGGGTAACCCTAAAGGGCTAAGGGGCCTAGGAGAGAGCACTTAGAAATAAAATAAAACTAAATGAAATGAAATAATGCTTAGTTTTTATGGGCAAAGTTGCCCGTAAGCAGCTCATATGGGGTTTTTCAAAGTATGCTGCATGTTGAAAAATTACTGTCAACCCCCTGAATATATGTATTATAAGGGGGATGAATGTTAGTTTACAACACTAAGTGCTCTCTCCCAGGGGCCCACCCCTAACCCCCCTTAAGGGGTACCGCAAGGGGGTGGTCCTAACCCCTTTAGGTAACCCTAAAGGGCAGGGGGGGTTAGGGGTGGGCCCCCTGGGGTTGATAGAGCACTTATAAACACTCTCCCTAAATATGGTCTCTAAATTTTTGCGCGAGAACTTCCTCAAGGGCATTGGCCCCTTTACCCCATACCAACCCCCCCCCTAATAAGAATAAGAAAAGGGGGGGGGTTGGTATGGGGTTAGAGCGCTCTTTCTTTTAGACCATATTAACCCTTTCTATTTAGGACCCTAAAGGGTTGGGCCCTGAAGGGCCTTAGGGCTCTCTTTATAGCTAAAGCTATAGGCTCTTTTTTATTAAGGGCTTCGCCCTTACCAAGGGGAGAGTGTTTAATAAAAGAAGGCTGTCAAAGATACTAGCTTTATAGCTTTAGCTATAAAGCCAGATATTAGCAAATCCATGCGAATAGGGTACCTTACTGGTAATAAAGTTCCACCTTTAAGGTATAGACTCTTTTATTTTAAGCATTAAATTTAATGCATTTTAAAGAAACTAATTTAGTTATTAAAATGATGCTAAATCTCCACGGCGGTATTGTAAATATGCAGTTACAAATAGACCCGGAATTGTTTACTCCAATAAGACCTAATACGATCCCAGATAATAAAGGTTCAACCATAATAAATTTTAAATAATAAAAAAAAAATTTGACTTCTTTGGCTTTATAGCTAAAGCTATACGCCATCTATATCAAGTAAATTACTCCTCTATAGAATAAGTCCAGTCAAATTTTCATAAAAGATCTCCAAACTCTTCATTTATAACATTAAATTTTTTATAAAATTTAACTAAACACTCTCTCTAAACACTCCCCTAACCCCCCTGGGGTAAAGGGGCCAATGCCCTAACCCCAGGCTATTACCACCCCCCTTTTTTTATTAGGGGGGGTATTAAGGGGTTAGGGCATAGCCCTTGACCCCTTTAGGGTTACCCTAAAGGGTTGAGGGAGAGAAATATGCCCACCACCCCCCTGGGGTAAAGGAGTTAAGATGTACCCCCTGGGGGTGTCCCTATCTTAACCCCATACCACCCCCCCCTTTTCTTATTAGGGGGGGATATAAAGGGGTAAAGGAGTTGAGATGGAGCCATGGGGGCTGGGTACATCTTAACTCCTTTACCCCAGGGGGGTTAGGGTGGGCCCATAGAGGAGAGCACTTAGTTTTTAGAAGGAGTTTTCACACTTCCATATATAGATATAGCTAAACTTAATTAGGGGCCTTAAGCACCGCCCTACAACTTTTCAATTGCCCTAAAGGGCATTGGGCCACCCTTATTTTAAATTTTAAAGGGGGTGCTCTTACTTATAGGACCCAATTTAATGGCCCCCCCCCTTTTGAAATAGGGGGGCGACGCTTTTATTTGAAATATTTTATTTGAAATATTTGATTTGAAATATTTGATTTGAAATATTTTGATTTGAAATATTTTGATTTGAAATATTTGATTTGAAATATTTGATTTGAAATATTTTGATTTGAAATATTTGATTTGAAATATTTGAAAGGGGTACGCTTTATAACTAAAGCTATGGGCTTTGCCCTCTTCAAATAAATGGGACATAAGGATGGCTATAGGGCAAAGACGTTTTAAAGGGGTCCTTTAATTTTAAGGGGGTCATAGAGGCATTACCTGTATAGCTTTAGCTATACATCCACCCACTAAACACGCTCTCAAATATGGTCACAAACCCCTGGGATAGATTTTTGTGTAACCATCAAGTGCTCTCTCCTAGGCCCCTTAGGGCCGAGCCCCCTGATATCCCCCCCTAATAAGAAAGGGGCCAATGCCCCATAGGGCATAGCCCTTGGGGCATAGCCCTAACCCCTTTAGGGTAACCCTAAAGGGCTGAGGGGGGGGTGGTATGGGGAAATATGGTCACAAAAAATGGGCCCACCCCTCAAGAATGAACCCTTTAGGGTAACCCCCCTAACCCCTTTAGGGTAACCCGAAAGGGTAAGGGGGTGATAGATTTTTGTGTAACCATAGTTACCCTTTCTATTTAGACCCTAATAAGAAAGGGTTCGGCCCTTGTCCCGTAGGGACCCCCATACTACCCCCCCCTTTCTTATTAGGGGGGGATATAAAGGGGTTGTCTTCACCTCATACCACCCCCCCTTTCTTATTAGGGGGGGGGATATAAAGGGGTGAGGGGCCTTTTCTGGGGTGGGCCCCTAAAGGGTTCGGCCCCTTTTTTATTAAGGGGCCTTGGAGCCAATGCCCTACGTGCATAGCTCTTAGGGCAGGGTTCAGCCCTTGACCCTTTAGGGGTTACCCTTAAAGGGTTGAGAGAGAAGCACTTGCAAACAACTCTCTCCAAGGCCTCTTAATAAAAAAGGGGCCGAGCCCTTTAGGGTAAATATGGTTACACAAAAATCTATCACCCCTTACCCCTTTCGGGTTAGGGGGGTTACCCTAAAGGTTCATTCTTGAGGGGTGGGCCCATTTTTTTTGACCATATTTTCCCCTAAAGGGCCCTAGGGGGCCTTGGAGCAATGCCCACCTTGGTAGGGCATAGCTCTGAGGGCATAGCTCTTAGGGCATAGCTCTTAGGGCATAGCTCTTAGGGCATAGCTCTTAGGGCATAGCTCTTAGGGCAGGGTTCTTCTGGGAGCCCTTGACCCCTTTAGGGGTTACCCTAAAGGGTTTACCCTAAAAGGGTTACCCTAAAGGGGTTACCCTAAAGGGTTACCCTAAAGGGGTTACCCTAAAAAGGGTTACCCTAAAGGGGTTACCCTAAAGGGGTTACCCTAAAGGGGTTACCCTAAAGGGGTTACCCTAAAGGGTTGAGAGAGTGTTTGATTGACCCTAGGATTCTTCTGGAGCCAGTCCTGGAGCCATTTCTGTCCTTCGGAGGGCTCGGCCCTAAGGGGCCTTGGAGAGAGTGTTTATAAGTGCTCTCTCCTTATCAATGCCCTTGAGGCATAGCCCTATCTGTTTTTTCTGGAGCAGAGAGAGAACCAGCGCGGGTAAATATGGTCTCTAAATTTTTGCGCGACGCTTTTTTTTCTGGGAGACCAACCAAAGGTTAACCCCCCTAACGAAATAGGTGAATCCGGGACCACCCCCCCTAATGAAATAAGGGAGGGGGCCCCGGATTCACCTTACTTCGTTAGGGGGTGGGCCCATAGAGGAGAGCACTTTAATCAAAATAAATAAGTTCATTTCAATACCCTCCCCTACCCTGGGAGGGGGGGATGGCCCACTAACGAGCTAACTTGACTTTATTTTACAAAAAAAAAGAATTAGTCAATAAAAATTTGTAGGTCCATAGCTTTATAAGGTTATAAAGCACTCAAACTTAAATTTATAAAGCACTCAAACTCAAACTTAAATTTATAAAGCACTCAAACTTAAATTTATAAATATTATACAAATTTTTAATTAACACGGCCACCTGGATGTGGCCACCCATTTTCAATAGGGGTTTATGAAGACAAGATAAAGCCCATAAAACTACCCCTATTTGAAATGGGTGGCCTGGACGCAAAAGCTAAATGCAGTTTTTTTATATCACTAAAACTTAAATCTTTAAAAGAAAGCTTTAGCTATAACTATAAAGAGTAGTTATTATCTAAACATAATTAATAGTTAAACCGCTAGCTTATAAAAAACTCTCTCTAATGCCCTCCAGGGCATTAGAGAGATTCTCTCTCAAATATGGTCTAAAAAAGCTTAGCCAATGCCCCTCCCTTATTTCATTAGGGGGCATTGGCTAAGCTTTTTTAGACCATATATTTAACCCCCTTAACCCCTTAATACCCCCCTAATAAGAAAAGGGGCCAATGCCCATAGGGCATAGCCCTTTGTCCCGTAGGGACCCATACCACCCCCCCTAATAAGAAAGGCCCTAAAGGGGCCCACTCGGCCCTGTCCCCTAAACACGCTCTCAAATATGGTCACAAAAAATCATAGATTTTTGTGTAACCATCAAGTGCTTTTCTTCAAATATGGTCACAAAAAATCATAGATTTTTGTGTAACCATATTTAGAGAGAGAGCACTTTGCAAACACTCTCTCTAAATATGGTTACACAAAAATCTATGATTTTTTTGTGACCATATTTGAGAGAGTGTTTGATTTTAGAGAGCGTGTTTAAGAAAGAGGGTAACCCCTTTAGGGCCCCAAAGGGTGGGGGGGTTAGGTATGGGATGCGGTGCCCTACGGAGGCCATCCTGACCGAACCCTCTATGCCCTAGGGTATCATTAGCCGGGGGTAGGGGTTAGCCCCTTGCAAAGGGTATGGGTAAACCCTAAAGGGTAACTAAAAAAAAATGCTTAGCCAATGCCCCCCTAATGAAATAAGGGAGGGGCATTGGCTTAAGCTAACCTTTTATTAATAAAGACCTATTTGAGAGAGAAAACTCTCTCTCTAATGCCCTGTGCATTAGAGAGAGTTATTTATAACTAGCGGTTTAACTATTATTATGTTTAAGATAATAACTACTCTTTATAGTTTATAGCTAAAGCTTTAAAGATTTAAGTTTTAGTGATATAAATAAAAACTGCATTTAGCTTTTGCGTCCAGGCCACCCATTTCAAATAGGGGTAGTTTTAATATCTTGTCTTCATAAAACCCCCTATTGAAAAATGGGTGGCCACATCCAGGTGGCCGTGTTAATTAAAAAATTTGTATAATATTTATAAATTTAAGTTGAGTGCTTTATGAAATTTTAAGTTGAGTTTGAGTGCTTTATAAATTTAAGTTTGAGTGCTTTATAACCTTATAAAGCTATGGACCCTACAAATTTTTTATTGACTAATTCTTTTTTTTGTAAAATAAAGTCAAGTTAGCTCCGTTAGTGGCCATCCCCCCCTCCCAGGGTAGGGGAGGGTATTGAAATGAACTTATTTATTTTGATTAAAGTGCTCTCCTCTATGGGCCCACCCCCTAACGAAGTAAGGTGAATCCGGGGCCCCCTCCCTTATTTCATTAGGGGGGGTGGTCCGGATTCACCTTATTTCGTTAGGGGGTTAACCTTTGGTTGGTCCCTCCCAGAAAAAAAAGCGTCGCGCAAAAATTTAGAGACCATATTTACCCGCGCTGGTTCTCTCTGGCTCCAGAAAAAACAGATAGGGCTATGCCCTCAAGGGCATTGATAAGGAGAGAGCACTTATAAACACTCTCTCCAAGGCCCCTTAGGGCCGAGCCCTCCGAAGGACAGAAATGGCTCCAGGACTGGCTCCAGAAGAATCCTAGGTCAATCAAACACTCTCTCAACCCTTTAGGGTAACCCCTTTAGGGTAACCCCTTTAGGGTAACCCCTTTAGGGTAACCCCTTTAGGGTAACCCTTTTAGGGTAACCCCTTTAGGGTAACCCCTTTTAGGTAACCCTTTAGGGTAACCCTTTTAGGGAGTAACCCCTTTAGGGGTAACCCCTAAAGGGGTCAAGGGCTCCCAGAAGAACCCTGCCCTAAGAGCTATGCCCTAAGAGCTATGCCCTAAGAGCTATGCCCTAAGAGCTATGCCCTAAGAGCTATGCCCTAAGAGCTATGCCCTAAGAGCTATGCCCTACCAAGGTGGGCATTGGCTCCAAGGCCCCCTAGGGCCCTTTAGGGGAAAATATGGTCAAAAAAAATGGGCCCACCCCTCAAGAATGAACCCTTTAGGGTAACCCCCTAACCCGAAAGGGGTAAGGGGTGATAGATTTTTTGTGTAACCATATTTACCCTAAAGGGCTCGGCCCCTTTTTTATTAAGAGGCCTTGGAGAGAGTGTTTGCAAGTGCTCTCTCTCAACCCTTTAGGGGTAACCCCTAAAGGGGTCAAGGCTGAAACCCTGCCCTAAGAGCTATGCACGTAGGGCATTGGCTCCAAGGCCCCTTAATAAAAAAGGGGCCGAACCCTTTAGGGGCCCACCCCAGAAAAGCCCCTCACCCCTTTATATCCCCCCCCCTAATAAGAAAGGGGGGTGTATGAGGTGAAGACAACCCCTTTATATCCCCCCCCTAATAAGAAAGGGGGGGGGTAGTATGGGGGTCCCTACGGGGACAAGGGCCGAACCCTTTCTTATTAGGGTCTAAATAGAAAGGGTAACTATGGTTACACAAAAATCTATCCCCCTTACCCCTTTCGGGTTACCCTAAAGGGGTTAGGGGGTTACCCTAAAGGGTTCATTCTTGAGGGGTGGGCCCATTTTTGTGACCATATTTCCCCATACCACCCCCCCTCAGCCCTTTAGGGTTACCCTAAAGGGGTTAGGGCTATGCCCCAAGGGCTATGCCCTATGGGGCATTGGCCCTTTCTTATTAGGGGGGGATATCAGGGGGCTCGGCCCTAAGGGGCCTAGGAGAGAGCACTTGATGGTTACACAAAAATCTATCCCAGGGGTTTGTGACCATATTTGAGAGCGTGTTTAGTGGGTGGATGTATAGCTAAAGCTATACAGGTAATGCCTCTATGACCCCCTTAAAATTAAAGGACCCCTTTAAAACGTCTTTGCCCCTATAGCCATCCTTATGTCCCATTTATTTGAAGAGGGCAAAGCCCATAGCTTTAGTTATAAAAGCGTACCCCCTTTCAAATATTTCAAATCAAATATTTCAAATCAAATATTTCAAATCAAATATTTCAAATCAAATATTTCAAATCAAATATTTCAAATCAAATATTTCAAATCAAATATTTCAAATCAATATTTCAAATAAAATATTTCAAATAAAAGCGTCGCCCCCCTATTTCAAAAGGGGGGGGCCATTAAATTGGGTCCTATAAGTAAGAGCACCCCCTTTAAAATTTAAAATAAGGTGGCCCCAATGCCCTTTAGGTGCAATTGAAAAGTTGTAGGGCGGTGCTTAAGGCCCCTAATTAAGTTTAGCTATATCTATATATGGAAGTGTGAAAACTCCTTCTAAAACTAAGTGCTCTCCTCTATGGGCCCACCCCTAACCCCCCTGGGGTAAAGGAGTTAAGATGTACCCCCCCCATGGCTCCATCTCAACTCCTTTACCCCTTTATATCCCCCCCCTAATAAGAAAAGGGGGGGGTGGTATGGGGTTAAGATAGGGACACCCCCAGGGGGTACATCTTAACTCCTTTACCCCAGGGGGGTGGTGGGCCATATTTCTCTCCCTCAACCCTTTAGGGTAACCCCTAAAGGGGTCAAGGGCTATGCCCTAACCCCTTAATACCCCCCCCTAATAAAAAAGGGGGGTGGTAATAGCCTGGGGTTAGGGCATTGGCCCCTTTACCCCAGGGGGGTTAGGGAGTGTTTAGAGAGAGTGTTTAGTTAAATTTTATAAAAAATTTAATGTTATAAAATGAAGAGTTTGGAGATCTTTTATGAAAATTGACTGGACTTATTCTATAGAGGAGTAATTTACTTGATATAGATGGCGTATAGCTTTAGCTATAAAGCCAAAGAAGTCAAATTTTTTTTTTATTATTTAAAATTTATTATGGTTGAACCTTTATTATCTGGGATCGTATTAGGTCTTATTGGAGTAACAATTCCGGGTCTATTTGTAACTGCATATTTACAATACCGCCGTGGGAGATTTAGCATCATTTTAATAACTAAAATTAGTTTCTTTAAAATGCATTAAATTTAATGCTTAAAATAAAGAGTCTATACCTTAAAGGTGGAACTTTATTACCCAGTAAGGTACCCTATTCGCATGGATTTGCTAATATCTGGCTTTATAGCTAAAGCTATAAAGCTAGTATCTTTGACAGCCTTCTTTTATTAAACACTCTCCCCTTGGTAAGGGCGAAGCCCTTAATAAAAAAGAGGCCTATAGCTTTTAGCTATAAAGAGAGCCCTAAGGCCCTTCAGGGCCCAACCCTTTAGGGTCCTAAATAGAAAGGGTTAATATGGTCTAAAAAGAAGAGCGCTCTAACCCCATACCAACCCCCCCCCTTTTCTTATTCTTATTAGGGGGGGGTTGGTATGGGGGTAAAGGGGCCAATGCCCTTGAGGAAGTTCTCGCGCAAAAATTTAGAGACCATATTTAGGGAGAGTGTTTATAAGTGCTCTATCAACCCCAGGGGGCCCACCCCTAACCCCCCTGCCCTTTAGGGTTACCCTAAAGGGGTTAGGACCACCCCCTTGCGGTACCCCTTAAGGGGGTTAGGGGTGGGCCCCCCTGGGAGAGAGCACTTAGTGTTGTAAACTAACATTCATCCCCCTTATAATACATATATTCAGGGGGTTGACAGTAATTTTTCACATGCAGCATACTTTGAAAAACCCCATATGAGCTGCTTTACGGGCAACTTTGCCCATAAAACTAAGCATTATTTCATTTCATTTAGTTTATTTTATTTTCTAAGTGCTCTCTCCTAGGCCCCTTAGCCCTTTAGGGTTACCCTAAAGGGGTTAGGCCGAGCCCCTGTCTTCATGGGCCCCCATACCACCCCCCCCCTAATAAGAAAGGGGCCAATGCCCTTTATATCCCCCCCCCCCTTTTCTTATTCTTATTAGGGGGGGGGTAGTATGGGCATAGCCCTAACCCCCTTTAGGGTAACCCTAAAGGGCTGAGGGGGGGATATAAAGGGGTGAAGGGGAAATATGGTCACAAACCCCTGGAGGGCCCTTTAGGGCCTGGCTGATACCATTTTTGTGACCATATTTGAGAGCCAAGTGCTCTCTGGGACCACCCCAGCCCTTTAGGGTTACCCTAAAGGGGTTAGGGCCAATGCCTAAAGGCATAGCCCTTTATTTAACCCCATACCAACCCCCCCCCCCTAATAAGAAAGGGGGGGTATTAAGGGGTTAGGGGGTGAAATGTGGTCTCCCAGAAAAAAAAAGCTTTGCCAATGCCCTTAAGGGTCTTTCTTTTTTAGAGACCATATTTGCCCCTAAAGGGCTCGGCCTTAGGGGGCCTTGAGCCAATGCCCTACGGCATAGCTCTTAGGGCAGGGTTCTTCTGGGAGCCCTTGACCCCTTTAGGGGTTACCCTTTAGGGGTTACCTTTAGGGGTTACTCTTTAGGGTTACCCTTTAGGGTTACCCTTTAGGGGTTACCCTTTAGGGGTTACCCTTTAGGGTTACCCTTTAGGGGTTACTCTTTAGGGGTTACCCTTTAGGGTTACCCTTAGGGATTACCCTAAAGGGTTGAGAGAGTGTTTGGTGTTTAGAGATCTTAGCGCTGGCGTTTATTAACCCCGCATATTTCATTAACCCCCCCTAATGAAATAAGGGAGTGGCCCAAAGCCTGAGGTTTATCTTTAAATAGGGGCCCTCACCGCCCCCTCCCAGGGTAGGGGCCCATGAAGGTTGATAACCTCCGGAAAATTACTAACCCTTTTTAAGGGGTTAATTTTTCTGGGAGAGGAGGTTGATAAAGCCCAGCGCTAAATAAATAAATAATGCTACTCACTCTTCTTTCAAAGCTGGGGTTAGACCTTAACTTTAGTATTAAAGTGACTATTATAAAAATAGTTAATCCTTTTTGACCCCTTTAACCTTTAAGCAGTAATTTTTTCTTTTACTATTAAAAATTATTAGCTCTAATACCGCTTATGGGCAGAGCCCATAAAACTAAGTGCTCTCTAAAATATGGTCTCTAAATTTTTTGCGCTAAGCTTTTTTAGACCATATTTTGTCTTCAACCCCCCCCCTAATGAAATTAGGGGGGGGTTTAGAGAGTGTTTAAATAAATTTTTTAAAAAATTTAACAAAAAATAGAACCTACTTTATAGTTAACGCTATAAAAAATTTTTAATAATTCTAGTTTTATTTTAAAGTCATTAACCTCCCCCCTATTTATTTGATTTTTATGGGGGTTAAGTTAATAAGACACTTTGAAATATGGGGGTGGACCCCAAGTGCTCTTTTAAATTGGGGCCCATAGGGCCTTATTTTCCCTTCACCCCAGGGGGTCCCTACGGGGACAACCCTTTCTTTATATCCCCCCTCAGCCCTTTAGGGTTACCCTAAAGGGTTAGGGCTATGCCCTATGGGCATTGGCCCCTTTCTTATTAGGGGTGGTATGGGGCCCATGAAGACAGGGCTCGGCCCTAAGGGACTTGAAGGGGGGTGCAATTTCTTCGCTTCTTTAATAAAAAATAAAACTAAGTGCTCTCTCAAATATGGTCACAAAAAATGGTATCACCAGGCCCCCTGAGGGCCAGGTGATAGATTTTTTTGTAACCATTAAGTGCTCTCTGGGACCACCCAGGGGGGGTGAAATATGGTCTCCAGAAAAGTTGTAAAGCTTTGCCAATGCCCTTAAGGGTTTTTTAGACCATATTTAGAGAGAGCACTTGCAAACACTCTTTCCAAGCCCCTTAATAAAAATAAAAAAGGGGCCTATAGCTTTAGCTATAAAAGAGCCCTAAGGCCCCCTCACCCATAGGGGTCCCTACGGGGACAAGGGCCGAACCCTTTAGGGCCCACCCCAGAAAAGGCCCCTCCACCCCTTTCCCCTTTATAAAGGAGGGGTTACCCTCCCTTTATAAAGGGGTTAGGGTTACCCTAAAAGGGTTAGGGGCCAATGCCTAAAGGCATAGCCTTTTGTCTTCATGGGCCCCCCATACTACCCCCCCCTTATTAGGGGGGGGGGATATAAAGGGTTGTTTTCACCCTATACCACCCCCCCTAATAAGAAAGGGGGGGGATATAAAAGGGGCCAATGCCCATAGGGCATAGCCCTTGGGCATAGCCCCTGAGGGTTGTCTTCACCCTATACCACCCCCCCCTAATAAGAAAGGGGGGGGATATAAAGGGGTGAGGGGGTCCCTACGGGGACAACCCCTTTATATCCCCCCCCCTAATAAGAAAGGGCCAATGCCCATAGGGCAGGGTTCAGCCCTTTGTCTTCACCCCTTTATATCCCCCCCCTTTCTTATTAGGGGGGGGGATATAAAGGGGTGAGGGGGGGGGGTAGTATGGGGGTCCCTACGGGACAAGGGGCCGAGTGGGCCCCTTTAGGGTCCTAAATAGAAAGGGTAAATATGGTCTCTAAAAAACCCTTGATTCTTCTGGGAGGGCTATGCCTTAAGGGTTTTTTAGACCATATTTGCCCCTAAAAGGCTCGGCCTAACCCTTTAGGGTACCCTAAAGGGCTAGGGGGCCTTGGAGAGTGTTTGGTGTTTAGAGAAAGGTGGAAAAATAATCCACCCCCCCCTGGGGCTTACCCCGCAGGTCCAATAATAAGTGGCCCGATTACTGTTATACTTTAATTTTAAAGAGCCCCTTTAAAATAGGGGTGCCTCCTTTTATAAGTCTAGTCTTATTATTAATACAAAAGGTTCAAAAGAAGCCAAAAAGTAAAAAGAGGGTTTGACTTGAACTGTCTTTAACACCCATAAATTAGGGGCCCAAGAAGGTTGAATAGATACTTATAAAGCCTATGGCTTTTATTTAATCTGTTTAAACAGTGAAAACTTTCCCATATTTGCGATTCTATTACTCCCCCTTTTCTCCCCTTTAAAATGTTTCTTTTATTAAGGGCCTATTTAATATTCCCCCTTAAAACCTTAAAAGCCCCATAAGACAGAATATTTCATTAATCTTTCAAACACTCTCTCAAGGGCTATGCCCTACGAGCTATGCCCGTAGGGCATGCTCCAAGGCCCCCTAGCCCTTAGGGTTACCCTAAAGGGGTTAGGCCGAGCCCTAAGGCCCCTGGATTCAGGGCCGAGTGGCGAAGCCCTTTAGGTCCAGGAGAATCTAGGGGCAAATATGGTCACAAAAAATGGCCCACCCCTTACCCCCCACCCTCAGCCCTTTAGGGTTACCTAAAGTAAAGGGGTTAGGGCTATGCCCAAGGCTATGCCCTATGGGCATTGGCCCCTTTATAAAGGGGTTTAGGGGGGTTACCCTCCATTTATAAAGGGGTTAGGGGTTACCCCTCCATTTATACAAGGGGTTAGGGGGGTTACCCTCCATTTATAAAGGGTAGGGGTTACCTCTCCACCCATTTATAAAGGGGGGGTTAACCTAGGGGGGGTTACCATCCATATAAAGGGGTTAGGGGGGTTACCCTCCATTTACTAAAAGGGGTTAGGGGGTTACCCTCATTTATAAAGGGGGGTTAGGGGGGTTACCCTAAAGGGTTCATTCTTTAGGGGTGGGCCCATTTTTTTGTGACCATATTTCCTGCCCTAAAGGCAGGGGCTCGGCCTAACCCCTTTATCTTAAAATGGAGGGTAACCCTCCATTTATAAAGGGCTAAGGGGCCTTGATTAGGAGAGAGCACTTGATAGCTAAAGCGATTTTGGCAAAATAGGGGAAGTACAACCCCCTCCCTTATTTCATTAGGGGGGTGATCCCATAACTTAATAGGGGGTGACTCCATAGCTTTATAACCTTATAAAAGCGATGACCTGCGCTACTGGATTACCCTTTAATAGCTAAAGCTATACTTGAGTAGGGGTGACCCCCTACCCGCGCTGGTTCCTCTGGCTCCAGAAAAAAACAGATAGGGCTCTCTCTTTCTTTCTAAGGCATTGGGGGGGGGTGGCCATAGCTCTTTTTAAATTGGCATGGTCCACAGCTTTTGCTATAAAGCAAGCCCATACTCTAAAAGTATGGGCCCACCCCCCCTCCATCTTAACCCCTCTACGGACCCCTTATTTCATTAGGGGGGGGTGGTGGGCCATATTATCCTCTATCCCGCACTAACCCCCCTGGGTGAGGGGTTGGTATGGGGTTAGGGGGTGTTGTTTTTCTGGTGAGAGAACCAGCGCGGGCATTGGGACCTTTTAAAAGGGTAATAATAGCTTTAACTATAAAGTGAGACATAATAGGTAGGGTAGCCCTTATTAAAAAGGGGGATGCATTTACCTAGACGCAATAAAAACAAATAAACGGCTTTCTTCTTTCTATATAATTATGGGTCAAAAAGTAAAACCCTGTAGGTTTTCGATTAGGATTAACAGAACCACACAAATCTCAATGGTTTTGCCAGATTTAGTAATATATATATTCGCAAAGTTTTAGAAGATCATATGCTTCGTAAACATTAAAAAAGTACTTTAAATAATTTATTTTTAAAACCATTTGTATTCAGCATCAAACAATAATGCACCGACTCGTCAAGATTACGAGCCTGACATGCCTGTATTAATAATAATTACTATTGAACGTAAATTTAATTCCTTACCAAGTTATTATTTCAATTCATGCACAAGATTGTCATTTATTTAAAACAAAAATTAATAACTTAAAAGTTAATCGTGAATTTAATTGCAAAAATGTTAAAAGTTCGTGCGTTCCGCTTTGATCTTAGAAATCAAATTAATAATTTAAAAGTAGTTTATCAAAAAGATCATAGACCCTGTTTTTCAAAATCAACAAGTGGATATTAGAGAAAAAAAGACGATTAAAAAAACGGTCAACAAATTCGTTTTATTTATCGTCAACGAATTGCAAAAGATTTTGTTATTTACAAAAAAAGGGTAATACAATTATTCAAAAATTAAAATTTACTCTCTATGGGCAAAGCCCATAGAAAACAAACAAAGAAAAAATTAATTTACCAATTGGGGCCCCGGGGGTCAGTAAATTCTTCTAAAAAACCAAGGGAAAAGCGTTGGATTGAATTGCAATAAAAAAAGCACATAGTTTAAAAAAACAAAGAAAAACTTGGTTTAACACTTTTCCAAGTCAACACATTAACACCATACCCTAAAGGAACAAAAGTTTTTAAAATGCAAGTAAAAATAAAAATTATTTCTTTAAAATACAAAAAATACTTTAACTATTCTATTAACAATAAAAAGAACCCCCCCTTTCCATAGCGGGAGTAAATCTAAAAAAAAAATATATTTAGTTGGTTGTCAAATTTTAAAAATGCTCTTTATTAACAATAAAAGAACCCAAATAGCAAGCCATAGTACGCATTTTAAAAACTCATCTAAAAATATTAGTAATTTACGTCAGAATAATAAAACAAGTGTTTTTAAAAGACCCTATGTTCCGTAAAATCAAAAACTTTATTCCAATCACGTTTTTATTTGGAAAGTCAAAAGAAAACTATCAAAGTGAAAAAATTCTTTTGGGTTACGTATTAAAAAGAAATTTGTAAGAATTTTCCTTAATAAAAATCAGTGGCAAATTTACTACAGAATTAAAAGCAAAATTACCAAGAAATTGGTATAATGAAATGGTAACAATAAAACTTATCACCATTTATTTTCCTTCAAAAAATGGCGTTTTGCTGCAATCACCTGTTTTCTTAACACTATTAAGTACTTTAAAAACTTTAGTTAAAAAAAACATTTAGTTTTAGAAGGTGATTCTCTTGGTGAGGTTTTTAAATTTATTCAAAAAAAATACAAAACTATTTAATCTACCATTAAGAAAAGTATTAAGTACTTTAAAGAAAAAAATTCGTTTTAAAATTTTAGCATTACGAAAAAATTTATTGCATTTGTTCAATTTCTAAAGTTAATCGTTTTGCATTCTACCAAGTTTTATACTATTTTAATTTCTTAAACAAATTAATTAATGAATTAACAAAAATTCATCAACGACAATTAGCTATTTATTAAATTTGATATGGATAATAATATTAATGACGAATATTATTAATCTTTTCTCACCTTTTTAAAAACTAGTAAAAATCTCCCATAATTAGTGCACTAATTTAGTTGATAAAGTTCCTGGTTTATTAAAATCTAAGAAAACAATCTTCTAAAGCCGTGTCTAATAATCTAGGCTCTCAAAATAGTAACAGTTATGTTGATTTATCGGATGGTAACTTAGTAGCTAAATTGAAAAAAAAAATGTGCCTTCTAAAGTTGGAATTACAAGATTAACACGTCGAATGAAACTTGTTGAGTATATTAAAGATATTATTAAAAAACACCGTACAACAAATCTTATTTTTATCTTCCAATCATTTCTGAAGCACGTCAAAAAATTCGTCAAAATAATCTTTTATTAAACAAAAAATCGAAAATTACTCGGTTTCAAAAGTTAACTCTTTTAATTAAGAAAACATGGTAGCTAAAAAAGAAAGGTTCAACCAAGGCAGGGACCTTGAAAAACAAATGGATCGACCTCATGTGAATCAAATTTAAGAAAAACTTGGAATTTAAAACTAGAAGAAAATAAAGAAACAGCTTACTTATTAAAATTAGATCGATTTTACAAGAACAACAAAGATTAAGAAAAACAGTTGAACTTAAATCAAAAGTTCGTATTAATTTCTTTAATATTAATTCGAAAACTATGGATTACAAAAGCTTCAGTGTATGTGTCTTTGTGTCTTCATTTTGAAAAAACGAAAGCTCTCAACACAAGACTATTTAAAAAAGGCTCATGAACAAGTTATGAAGCAAAAGGTAATATTAAGTGTTATTTAAAATCTACAAAGTTAGTTGCTGGCGTTTTTACCATGGGACGCTGAAAATGGCACGTACTGATATGGGCATAATAAAAGCGGACGTGTTCCAATAACGTTTAAGTGTCAATAATTGATTATTCATACATCGTACGCGCAAGTAACAATCTTTGGTTATTTGGTATTAAGGTTTGGATTTTTCAAGGTATAAAAAAGCTTTTTAGGTTATAAAAGTCAAAAACTAACTAATCAATTTTATATTAGAGGTTTAATAAAAATACTTTATTACCCCACCCTTACAAAAAATAGGGGCGCAATGCCTTCAAACAGAGTCTCTCCTCACAACTATGGTCCAAAAAATGGACATGCACCCCTTTATTATACATAGCCCCCCCTACCGATAGAAAGGGATATGCCTGCAGGCATAGCCCTTATAGTCCCCAACACTCTCTCTAAAATATGGTATACTAAGTGGGGTCGCCCTTTAGGGCTATTCCCTAGAAGGGCATTGGCAAAGCTTTTTTTTCTGGGAGACCATATTTCTGCCTAAAGGGCAGGGGCTCGGCCTTAACCATTTAGGCTAACTCCTAAAGGCTATAGGGGCCTTGATTAGAGAGAGAGGGGCACTTGGTAGGCACACTTGACCTCATACTACACCCCGGCACCATAGCTCCCTAATAGAAGGCCCCTAAAGGACGGCCCACTCGGCCCTTACCCCTTTGAGATTACCTCCAAGGGGTTAGGGCCTTAGGGGTGGGGATATAGGGGCCAATGCCCCTAGGGGCAGCGGTTCGCTTGGGCATATGAGTTATAGGTAACTCTAAAGGGATATAGATGAGGGGGGGTAGTGAATGGGGGTCGATGAGATTTTATGTGTAACGCATATTTAGAGCAGAGTGTTTGAAGGCCATTGGCCACCTTTTTTAAGGGGTGGCTCTTAAAAGGGGGGTATATTTAAGGTGGTGGTCCTTTTAAAAAAGGCTGAGCTTAATACTATAAATATTGCTCCACCAATAATTCTGGATAGCTAAAGCATGATTTATTTATGGTATCTCCTTGAAAAGGACGGATTTGTTCCCATACACACACCGGTCCCACTTATTTTGATATTTGACTTGTTAAATGGGAAAACGATGAGGTGCTTTAATTAATGGTCCCCAAAACTACTTCTCCTCTGTCACCTTATTATATCCCCCCTAATAAGAAAAGGGCCAATGCACTCAATAGGGCCATAGATTGGGGATAGCCCAATAGGGGCATCAGCCCCTTTAGGGGCACTAGCCCCAATGGGGACATAGCCCTTGGGCATAGCCCCATGGGCATAGCCCCATAGAGGGCATAGCCCTTGGGGCATAGACCCAATAAGGCGCATAGCCCTTTGGGCGCATAGCTCCCTAGGGGCATGAGTCTCCTTGGGGGCCATCCCCATTAGGGCATAGCCCTTGGCATAGCCCA
>JAJSRW010001913.1:0-39696 GCA_022414725.1 Microglena sp. YARC
ATTGAAAAATTAAAATCCCTGGACACACACATAAACACAACACATACACACATTAGTTCGAAATAAATTCCCTGGACACACACATAAACACACACACACACATACACACACACACATACACACATTATTTGAAAATAAAATCCAACTGACACACACATAAAACACCACACACAATAAACACACACACATACACACATTATTTGAAAATAAAATCCTGACACCCACACATAACACTACACACACACATAAACACACACACATACACACTTATTTGAAAATAAAATCCCTGACACACACATAAACCACACACACACACATAAAACACCACACATACACACTTATTATGAAAAATAAAATCCCTGACACACACATAAACACACATACACACACATAAACACACACAATACACCACATTATTTGAAAATAAAATCCCTGACAACACCATAAACACACACACACACATAAACACACACAACATACACACATTATTTGAAAATAAATCCCTGACACACACATAAACACACACACACACGTAAACACACACACATACACCAACATTATTTGAAAATAAAATCCCTGACACACAGCATAACACACACACACACATAAAACACACACACATACCACACATTATTTGAAAATAAAATCCGCCTACACACATCATATAAACACACACACATACACACATTATTTGAAAATAAAATCCCTGACACACACATAAACACACCACACACACATAAACACACACACATACACACATTATTTGAAAATAAAATCCCTGACACACACATAAACACACACACATACACACATTATTCGAAATAAATTCCCTGACACACACATAAACACCACACACAATACACACACACACATACACACATTATTTAAAATAAAATTCCCTGAACACACATAAACCACACAACACACATAACACACACACATACACACATTATTGAAACCAATAAAATCCCGACACACACATAAACACACACACACACATAAACACACCCACACATACACACATTATTTGAAAATAAATCCCTGACACACACATAAACACAACCACACACACATAACACACACACATACACACATTAATTTTGAAAAATAAAATCCCTGACACACACATAAACACACAATACACACACATAAAACAACACACACAACACAACATTATTGAAAATAAAATCCCTGACACCACACATAAACACCACACACAAAACATAAACACACACACCTACACATTATTTGAAAATAAAATCCCTGACACACACATAAACACACACCAACACGTAAACACACACACATCAACATTATTTGAAATAAAATCCTGACACACACATAAAACACACACACACATAACACACACACCACATACACACATTATCGAAAAATAAAATTCCCGGACAACCACACATAAAACACCACACACACCAACACATAAACACACACACATACACACATTATTCGAAAATAAAATCCCTGACACACACATAAACACACACACACACATACACATACACACATACACACATTTATTTGAAATAAAATCCCTGACACACACAATAAACACACACACACACATAAACACACACACATACACAATTATTTTGAAATAAAAATCCCTGACACACACATAAAACACACACACACTAAACAACAACACATACACCTATTTTGAAAATAAAATCCCTGGACACACACATAACACCCACACAAACACAAAACACACACAACATACAAATATTATTGAAAATTAAAATGCCCTGACACACACATAAACCACACACATACACACATTATTTGAAAATAAAATCCCTGACACACACATAAACACAACACACACATAACACACGAACACATACACACATTATTTTGAAAATAAAATCCTGACACACACATAAACACACACACACACAAAAAACACACACACATACACCACATTATTTGAAAATAAAATCCCTGACACACACATAAACACACACACACACATAAACACACAACACATACACACTTATTTGAAAATAAAAATCCCTGACACACACATAAACACACACACAACACATAAACACACACACATACCACATATTATTGAAAATAAAATCCCTGACACACACATAAACAACACACACACATAAACACAACACATACACACTTATTTTGAAACTAAAATCCCTTTGACACACACATAAACACAAACACACACATAAACACACACACATACACACTATTATTTATTGAAGAAGGAAAATCCCTGACACAACACGATAAACAACACACACACAAATAAACACACACACATACACACATTATTTGAAAATAACATCCCTGACACACACCATAAAAACCACACATACACACACATAAACACACACATCACATAAAACACACACACATTACACACATTATCTTGAAAATAAAATCCCTTGACACACACATAAACCACACATACACACACATAACACACACACACAAAACACACACACATCCACATTATTTGAAAATAAAATCCTGAACACACACATAAACCACAATACACAACACATAAACACACTCAACACATAAACACACAACATACACACATTATTTTGAAAATAAATCCTGACACCACACATAAACACACACACAACATAAAACACACACACATGACACACATTATTTGAAATAAAAATACCCTGACACCAACAATATAAGACACACATAACACACATTAAACACACACACATACAAATATTATTTGAAATAAATCCCGACACACACATAAAACACACACACACACATAAACACACACACATACACACATTATTTGAAAATTAAAGATCCCTGGACACACACATAAACACACACACACACATAAACACACACACATACACACATTATTTGAAAATAAAATCCCGACACACACATAAACACACACACACACATAAACACACACACATTACACACATTATTTTGAAAATAAAATCCCTGGACACACACATAAACACACACACATACACACATTATTGAAAATAAAATCACCTGACACACACCATAAACAACACACACACATTAAACACACACACATACACACATTATTTGAAAATAAAATCCCTGACACACATATACACACAACACACCATAAACACACACACATTACACACATTATTAAATATAAATCCCTGACACACACATAAACACACCACACACACATAAACACACACACATACACACATTATTTGAAAATAAATCCCTGACACACACATAAACACACACACACACATAACACACACACCATACACACATTATTTGAAAATAAAATCCCTTGACAACACATAAACACTACACACACATAAACACGACACACATACACACATTATTTGAAATAATAATCCCTGACACACACATAAAACACACACACACACATAAACAGCACACCACCATACACACATTATTGAAAATAAAATCCCTGACACACACATAAACACACACACACACATTAAACACACACACATACACACATTATTTGAAAATAAAATCCCTACCACACGACCAATTAAGACAACACACACACATAAACACACACACATACACATCATATTATTTTGAAAAATAAAATCACACATGACACACCACATAAACACACAACACACATAGACACACACACATACAACATTAATTTGAAATAAAATCCCTTGACACACACCATAATTAAAACATAAAACATACACACATTATTTTGAATCCTGACACACAATAAACCTCACACAACACATACACACATTACACACCACAATTTGAAAATAAAATCACATTTTTGAAAATAAAACCCTGACACACATACCACACACATTTTGAAAATAAAAATCCCTGACACAAATTAAAACAACAATTTGGAAAAAAAATTTAAAAAAAAATTTTTTTTTTCATAAACACACACAACACACATAAACACGACAACACATTACAACACCACATTATGTTTGAAAATAAATTCCCTGATTAACCTAAACACAACCACACATACCACACACATAAACACACACACACACATAAACAACACACACATACACACCATTATTTGGAAATTAAAATCCCTGAACCAAATAAAATCCACACACACATACACACATTATTTGACACAAATATAAACACACCACACATAAAACACACACACATAAAACACACACACACAATAAACACACACACACATTACCACATTTATTCGAAAATAAAATCCCGGACACACACATAACACACACCACACACACATAAACACACAATTACACACGATTATTCAAATAAAATCCCCTGACACACACATAAAACAAACACCACACATACACACACACACATACACACATTATTTTGAAATAAATCCCTGACACACACATAAACACAGCACACACACATAAACACGACACCACCATGAAAATAAAAATTAAGATCCAACACATAACACAACAACCAGCACAAAATGACACACACCACAGTAACCCCACATTTATTTTTGAAAATAAAATCCTGGACACACACATAAACACACACACACTCATAAAACACACACACGAAACACTTATTTGAAAATAAAAATCCCCTGACACACCCATACACACACATTACAATATTTGATTTGACACACAATAACACACACACACAACAACACATGAAAATAAAATCCCTGACCCTGACACCATAAACACCACACACAACACATAACCACCCTTGGGACACACACATAAACACACACGACACACATAACACACACACATACACACTTATTTGGAAGAAAATAAAATCCCTGACACACACAGTAAAACACCACACACACACAATAAACACACACACCATATCACACATTATTTGAAAATAAAGATCCCTGACACACCACACACACAACACAGGCACATAAACACACACACATACACCACGCATTATTTGAAAATAAAATCCCTGACACACACATAAACACACACACCACATAAACACACACAACGATACCACACATTAATTGAAAATAAAATCCCTTGACACACACATAAGAAACACACACACACACGGGTAAACACACACATCATACACCAACATTATTTGAAAATAAAATCCCACACACATAACACACACCACACACAGAAAACACACACAACAAACACACATTATTTGAAAATACAATCCCTGACACACACATAAACACACACACACACAACGATAAACACACACACAGGGGGTACACACATTTATTCGAAATAAGAGATCCCTGACACACATAAACACACATACACACAACATAAACACACACACACATACAACAGCACCACACATAACACACTATTATTTGAAAATAAAATCCCTGACACACACGGATAGAAACACATACACAACATAAACCACACACACAAACACACACACATACACACATTATTTTGAAAATAAAAATTCCCTGACAACACATAAACAACACACACATATAACACACACCACATACACACATTATTTGAAAATAAAATCCGCTGGACACACATATAAACACACCACACACACATAAACCACACAAGTGATTATGAAGAATAAATCCCTGACACATAAGACACACTAAAACACACCAACACACTCGACACCACCACGATAAACACACACACACACATACACACACACACTACACCACATTATTTGGAAAATGACACACACATAACACACACAACACATACAACACAATACACATGTTTTGAAAATAAAAATGACACAGCATTAACACACATATGGATTAAAAATAATGAAAGCACACACACATAAACACCACGATAACATTTATTGACGAACACATAAACACACCCACCCCATACACAGCACAACATATTTTGAAAATAAAATCTGCCGCAACACATAAACACACAACACACGTAAACACACAACAACATACACAGAAAAGTACAGGACACACAACATAAACACACACACACATACACACACCACACCATACACACATTTATTTTGAAAATAAAATCCCCTGACACATAAACCCATCAACCACACTACGAAAATCACACACACATCCTAAAACCCACATTACACATACACACATTATTTGAAAATAAAATCCCTGACACACACACCACGATAAAACACACCATACACACATTTATTTGAGAAATAAAATTCCTGACACACACATAAACACACACACACACATAAACACACACACATACACACATTATTTGAAAATAAAATCCCTGACACACACATAAAAACACACACACACACATAAACACACACACATACACACATTATTTGAAAATAAAATACCCTGACACACACATAAACACACACACACACATAAACCACACACATTACACACATTATTCGAAAATAAAATCCCTGACAGCACACATAACACATAAACACACACACATTACACACATTATTGAAAAATAAAATCACCTGACACACACATAAGGCACACCACACACACATAGGACACACACACATACACACATTTAAAATAAAATTCCCTGACACACACATAAACACACACACACACCATTATTTTTTTTGGGAAATAAAATCCCTGACACACACTACACGACACACACACACACACACCACATACACACATTATTGAAAATAAAATCCCTGACACACACATAACACATCACACACACATAAACACACACACATACACACATTATTTGAAAATAAAATCCGCTGACACACGACATAAACACACACACACACATAAACACACACACATACACACATTATTTTGAAATAAAATCCCTGACACACAAAATAAACACACACACACCACCAATCCCCTGACACACATAAACACACACATAGCACACCATTACTTCGAAAAATACAAATCACACACACATAAAACACACACACATACACACATAAAATCACATATTTTTTTTGAAAATAAAATCGTCCTGACACACACACACAACACACACACATTTTATTTTGAACACACACATCACGATTAAAATAAAATTCACACACACATAAACACACACACACACACTAAACACACACACACATACACACATTATTGAAAATAAAATCCCTGACACACACACATAAACACACACACACACACAGTCACACCACATATTCGTAAAATCACACACACCATAAACACACACACACACACGATAGACACACACACACATACACACATTATTTGAAATAAAATCCCTGACACACACATAAACACCCTAATACACACACACATAAACATTATTGAAAATCACTCCCTGACACAACATACACACATAAACACACACACATACACACAGTTTGAAATAAAATCCCTGACACACACATAAACACACACACACACACACACACATATAACATATATTTGAAAAATAAAATCACACACACATGACACACCACACCACACATAAACACACACACGCACACACATATTGAAAATAAAATCCCTGACACACACATAAAACACACACACACATAAACACACACACATTATTTTGAAAATAAAAATCCCTGACACACACAATTAAACACACCACACATGAAAATAAAATCCCTGACACACACAATAAACACACACACTTACACACATTTATTTTTGAAAAATAACCCCCCCACCACACTATAAACACACCACACACACATAAACACACACACATACACACATTTATTTTGAAAATAAAATCCCCTGACACACAATACATAAACACCACACACATACACACACACACAGCATAAACACACACACACACATTTACACACACACACACACATTTATTTGAAAATAAAATCCCTGACAACACACATTAAACACACACACACACATAAACACACACACACCCCACCTACACACATTATTTGAAAATAAAATCCCTGACACACACATAAACACACACACACACATAAACACACACACATACACACACAATTATTTGAAAATAAAATCCCTGACACACACATAAACACACACACACACATAAACACACACACATACACACATTATTTGAAAATAAAATCCCTGACACACACACACACACACACATAAACACACACATACACACACCACACATACACACCATTTTGATTTGAAAATAAAATCCCTGACACCAACACCACATAAACACACACACCACACACATAAAACACACAGCATACACACATTATTCGAAAATAAAGATCCCTGACACACACATAAACACACACACACACATAAACACACACCGGGCCTTCACACAAAACATTTTTTTTTATTTTTTGAAAAAAAATAAAGTCCCTGACACACACATAAACACACACACACACAAGTAAACACGACACACATACACACATTATTTTGAAAATAAAATCCCTGACACACACATAAACACACACACACACACAAACACACATACACATACACCACGATTATTTGAAAATAAAATCCCTGACACAACCACACACACAACATCATACACACACATTATTTGAAAATAAAAATCCCTGACACAACCACAATTATTATTTGACAATTATTTGAAACCCTGACATACACACACCATTTACACACATTATTTTGAAAATAAAATCCCTGACACACACATAAACACACACACACGCATAAACACACACACATACACACATTATTTGAAAATCCCTGAAAAATCCCTGACACACACATAAACACACACACACACATAAACACACACACATACACACATTAATTTGAAAATAAAATTGTGACACAGTAAACATACACCATGAAAATAAAAAAAAAAAAAACACACACATAAACACAACACACACACATAAACACACACACATACACACATTTATTTGAAAATAAAATTCCCTGACACACACATAAACACACATACACACACATAAACACACACACACACATACACACATTATTTGAAAAAGGTAAAATCCCTGACACACACATAAACACACACCACACACATAAACACACACACACTACACACATTATTTGAAAATAAAATCCCTGACACACACATAAACACACACACACACATAAACACACACACATACATTTATTTTGAAAATAAAATCCACACACATCACACACACACATAAACAACACACACATACACACATTATTTGAAAATAAAATCCCTGACACACACATTAAACACACACACACACATAAACACACACACATACACACATTATTTGAAAAATAAAATCCCTGACACACACATAAACACACACACACACATAAACACACACACATACACCACATTATTTGAAAATAAAATCCCTGACACACACACACACACATAAACACACACACACATACACGACACACACACACACACATAAACAACATACACAACTTATTTGAAAAAAAATCCCTGGACACACACATAAAAAACACACACACACACATCACACACATAACGACACACACACAGGGCACATAAAACACACCACACACATAAACCGACACACCATAACACACATTATGAAAAATAAAATCCCTGACACACATAAAACACACACACACACATAAAACACACACACATACACACATTATTTGAAAATAAAAATCCCTGACACCCTGACACATAACCACACACACACACATAATAAACACACACACTACACACATTATTGAAACCATACACACACACATAAACATCACACACACACACCATAAACACACACACATACATACACACACCAACATAAAACACCACACACATATTTGAAAATAAAATCCCTGACACACACATAAACACACACACACACACACATAAACACACACACACACATACACACATTACACCCATTTGAAAATAAAATCCCTGACACACACATAAACACACACATACACATAAACAACACACACATACACACACACATTATTGAAAATAAAATCCCTGACACACACCATAACACACACACACACACATAAACACACACACATTATTATTTTTGAAAATAAAATCCCTGACACCACACATAAACACACACAACACATTAAACACACACACATACACACATTATTTTGAAAATAAAAATCCCTGACACACACATAAACACACACACACACATAAACACACACACATACACACATTATTTGAAAATAAAATCCCTGACACACACATAAACACACACACACACACATAAACACACACACATACACACATTATTGCACAATTCACACACATCATAAACACACACACCACGACATAAACAACACACATACACAACATTTTTGAAAATAAACCCTGACACACACATAAACACACACACACACACCATAAACACACACACATTATTTTGAAAATTAAATCCCTGACACACACATAAAACACACATACACACACACACACGATAAACTACATTACACACATATTTGAAAATAAAATCCCTGACACACACATAAACACACACACACACACACCATAAACACACACACATACACACACACACCATACACACATATTGAAAATAAAATCCCTGACACACACATAAACACACACACACACATAAACACACACACACATAAACACACATTATTTAAAAATAAAAATCCCTGACACACACACACATAAAATAAAATTTTTTTGAAAATAAAATCCCTGACACACACACATAAACACACACACACACACATAAACAAAATAAAATCCCTGACACACACATACACACACACAACATAAACACACCAATACACACATTTGAAAATAAAATCCCTGACACACACACATAAACACACACACACACATAAACACACACACATACACACATTATTTGAAAATAAAATCCCTGACACACACATAAACACACACACACACAAAACACACCACAATAAACACACACACTACACACTTATTTTTGAAAAATAAAATCCCTGACACAACATAAACACACACACACACATAAACACACACACATACACACATTATTTGCAAAATAAAATCCCTGACACACACATAAAACACACACACACACATAAACACACACACATACACACATTATTTGAAAATAAAATCCCTGACACACACATAAACACACACACACACATAAACACACACACAACAACATTATTGAAAATACATACACACACATACACACATATTTGAAAATAAAATCCCCTGACACACACATAAACACACACACACACATAAACACACACACATACACACATTTATTTTGAAAATAAAATCCCTGACACACACATAAACACACACACACACATAAACACACACACATACACACATTATTTGAAAATAAAAATCCCTGACACACACATAAACACACACACACACATAAACACACACACATTACAAAATAAAATCCCTGACCGACACACATAAACACACACACACACATAAACACACACACATACACAACATTTTGAAAAATAAAATCCCTGACACACACCATAAACACACACACACACATAAACACCACCACCCTAAACCCACACACACACACACACACACGCATAACACACACACATACAAATATTTTTTGAAAATAAAATCCCTGACACACACATAAAACACACACACACACATATTTAAACCCTGACACACACATAAACACACACACACATAATTAGAATAAAATCCCTGACACACACATATCACACAACACACATTAAACACACACACATACACACATTATTTGAAAATAAAATCCCTGACACACACAATAAACACACACACACACACACACACATAAACACACACACATACACACATTATTTGAAAATAAAATCCCTGACACACACATAAACACACCACACACACACACACACACATAAACAACACACACACACTACACACACACATACCACACATTATTTGAAAATAAAATCCCTGACACACACATAAACACACACACACACATAAACACACACACATACACACATTATTTGAAAATAAAATCCCTGACACACACATAAACACACACACACACATAAACACACACACATAAACATTATTTTTGAGAAATAAATCCCTGACACACACATAAACACACACACACACATTATTTGAAAATAAAAATCCCTGACACACACATAAACACACACACACACACATAAAACACACACCACATACACACATTATTTGAAAATAAAATCCCTGACACACACATAAACACACACACACACACACACACATATAACATTATTTGAAAATAAATCACACACACATTAAAACCACATACACACACACATACACACATATTTGAAAATAAAATCCTGACACACACATAAACACACACACACACATAAACACACACACATACACACATTATTGAAAATAAAATCCTGACACACACATAAACCACACACACATAAACACACACACATACACAATTTGAAAATTAAAATCCCTGACCACACATAAACACACACACACACCACATTAAACACACACACATAACACATTATTTGAAAATAAATCCTGACACACACATACACACATTATTTGAAAATAAAATCCCTGACACACATAAAACACACACACATAAACACACACAATACACAATATTTGAAAATAAAATCCCTGACACACACATAAACACACACACACACATAAACACACACACATACACACATTATTTGAAAATAAAATCCCTGACACACACATAAACACACACACACACATAAACACACACACATACACACATTATTTGAAAATAAAATCCCTGACACACACATAAACACACACACACACATAAACACACACACACATACACACATTATTTGAAAATAAAATCCCTGACACACACATAAACACACACACACACATAAAACACACACATACACACATTATTTGAAAATAAAATCCCTGACACACACATAAACACACACACACACATAAACACACACACACATACACACATTATTTGAAAATAAAATCCCTGACACACACATAAACACACACACACACATAAACACACACACATACACACATTATTTGAAATAAAATCCCTGACACACACATAAACACACACACACATAAACACACACACTACACACACACACACATACACACACACACACATAAACACACACACATACACACATTATTTGAAAATAAAATCCCTGACACACACATAAACACACACACACACATAAACACACACACATCAGGCATAACACATTATCAACACACACACAATACACACATATTTATCAGAAAATAAAATCCCTGACACACACATAAACACACACACACACATAAACACACACACACACATATTTGAAAATAAAATCCCTGACATTATTTGAAAATAAAATCCCTGACAACACACACACACACACACATAAACACACACACATACACACATTATTTGAAAATAAAATCCCTGACACACACATAAACACACACACACACATAAACACACACACATAAACACACACACATTATTTGAAAATAAAATCCCTGACACACACATAAACACACACACACACACATAAACACACACACATACACACATTATTTGAAAAATAAAAATCCCTGACACACACATAACACACACACACACCACATAAACACACACACATAACACATTATTTGAAAATAAAATCCCTGACACACACATAAAACACACACACACACATAAACACATAAACACACACACACATACACACATTATTTGAAAAATAAAATCCCTGACACACACATAAACACCACACACACACACACACACACACACACACACATAAACACACACACACACATACACACTTATTTTTGAAAATAAAATCCCTGACACACACATAAACACACACACACACATAAACACACACACATACACACATTATTTGAAAATAAAATCCCTGACACACACATAAACACACACACACACATAAACACACACACACACATTATTTTTGAAATTAAATCCCTGACACACACATAAACACACACACACACATAAACACACACACATACACACATTATTTGAAAATAAAATCCCTGACACACACATAAACACACACACACATAAACACACACACATACACACACACATTATTTGAAAATAAAATCCCTGACACACACATAAACCACACACACACACATAAACACACACACATACACACATTATTTGAAAATAAAATCCCTGACACACACAATAAAACACACACACACACATAAACACACACACATACACACATTATTTGAAAATAAAATCCCTGACACACACATAAACACACACACATACACACATAAACACACACACATACACACATTAAACACACACACATACACACATTTTTGAAAATAAAATCACCTGACCCACACACATAAACACACACCACACACACACCACATACAACACACACACACACATAAAACACACACATAAACACATACACACATTATTTGAAAATAAAATCCCTGACACACACATAAACACACACACACACATAAACACACACACATACACACATTATTGAAAATAAAAATCCTGAACACACATAAACACCACACACACATAAACACACACACATACACACATTATTTGAAAATAAAATCCCTGACACACACATAAACACACACACACACATAAACACACACACATACACACATTATTTGAAAATAAAATCCCTGACACACACATAAACACACACTACACACACAACATAACAACACCACACACACATACACACACATTATTTGAAAATAAAATCCCTGACACACACATAAACACACAACACACACATAAAACACACACACATACACACATTACACATTTTTTGAAAAATAAAATCCCTGACACACACATAAACACACACACACACATAAACACACACACATACACACATTATTTGAAAATAAAATCCCTGACACACACAAAACACACACACACACACATAAACACACACACATACACACATTATTTGAAAATAAAATCCCTGACACACACATAAACACACACACACACATAAACACACACACATACACACATTATTTTGAAAATAAAATCCCTGACACACACATAAAACACACACACACACATAAACACACACACATACACACATTATTTGAAAAAATAAAAATCCCTGACACACACATAAACACACACACACACATAAACACACACACATACACACATTTATTTTGAAAATAAAAATCCCTGACACACACATAAACACACACACACACATAAACACACACACATACACCACATTATTTGAAAATAAAATCACACACACACAACATACAACACACACATACACCACATTATTTGACACACACATAAACACACACACACACATTAAACACACACACCATACACACATTAAAAATAAAATCCCTGACACATAAACACACACACACATAACACACACACACACATACACCATTATTTGAAAATAAAATCCCTGAACACACACATAAACACACACACACACATATTTTGAACACCACACATACACACATTATTTGAAAATAAAATCCCTGACACACACATAAACACACACACACACATAAACACACACACATACACACATTATTTGAAATAAAATCCCCGTGACACCACAAACACACACACACACATAAACACACACACACACATAAACACACACACACATAAAACACATTCTACACTTATTTGAAAAATAAAATCCCTGGACACACACATAAACACACACACACACACATAAACACACACACTATACACACATTATTTTTGAAAATAAAAATCCCCCTGACACACACATAACACACCACACACACATAAACACACACCCTTTCACATACCAACATTATTTGAAAAATAAAATCCCTGACACACACATAAACACACACACACACATAAACACACACACATTATACACATAAAATCCCTGGACACACACATAAACACACACACACACATAAACACACACAATACACACATTATTTGAAAATAAAATCCCTGACACACACATAAACATAACACACACACACATAAACACACACACACACACACATTATTTGAAAATAAAATCCCTGACACACACATAAACCACACACACACACAGTAAAACACACACACATACACACATTATTTGAAAATAAAATCCCTGACACACACATAAACACACACACACACATAAACACAACACACACACACATTATTGAAATTAAAAATCCCTTGACCAACATAAAACAACACACACACATAAACACACTCCACACATTATTTGAAAATAAAATCCCTGACACACACATAAACACACCACAACACATAAACACACACACATTAAACCACATCACATACACACATTATTTGAAATACACACAAATATAAACACACACACACACATACACACATTATTTGAAATAAAATCCCTGACACACACACATAAACACACACACACACATAAACACACACCACATACGACACATTATTTGAAAATATAAAATCCCTGACACACACATAAACACACACACACACATAACACACACACATACACACAATTATTTGAAAATAAAATCGCCTGACACACACATAAACACACACACACACATAAACACACACACATACACACAGTATTTGAAAATAAAATCCCTGACACACACACTAAACACACACTCACACATAAACACCACACACAGTACACACATTATTTATTTGAAAATAAAATCCCTGACACACCGCACATAAAACACACACACACACATAAACACACACACATAGACACACATTATTTGAAAATAAAATCCCTGACACACACATAAAATCACACACACACACACGATAAACACACACACACATACACACATTATTTGAAAATAAAATCCCTGACACACACATAAACAAGTCACACACACACACACAACAGGCTAAACACACACACACACACATACACACATTTATTTGAAAATAAAATCCCTGACACACACATAAACACAACACACACACATAAACACACACACACATACACACATTATTTGAAAAATAAAATCCCTGACACACACACATAAAACACACACACACACATAAACACACACACACACATACACACATTATTTGAAAATAAAATCCCTGACACACACAATAAACACACACACACACATAAACACACACATGTCATACACACATTTATTTTGAAAAATAAAATCCCTGACACACACATAAAACACACACACACACATAAACAACACACACATACACACATTATTTGAAAATAAAATCCCTGACACACACATAAACACACACACACATAAACATAAACACACCACACATACACACATTATTTGATGGAAATAAAAATCCCTGACACACACATAAACACACACACCACACATAAACACACACACATACACACATTATTTGAAAATAAAATCCCTCCACAACTGACACACACATACACACACACACACACACATGGGTAAACACACACACATACACACATTATTTGAAAATAAAGAGCATAAACCCTGACACACACACACAATAAACACACAACACACACATAACACATTATTTGAAAAATGAATCCTCGACACACATAAACACACATACAACACATTATTTGAAAATAAAAATCCCTGACACACACAGGACACACATAAACACACACAGTCTGTCACACATTATTTGAACACACACACACACATAAACACACACACATACACACATTATTTTTGAAAATAAAATCCCTGACACACACACAATAAACACTGACACACAAACACACACAATAAACACACACACATAACACACACACACACATTACACACATTATTTGAAAAAAAAACCCTAAAAATCCCTGACACACACATAAACACAATCACACACACATAAACACACACACATACACACATTATTTGAAAAATAAAAATCCCTGAGACACACACATAAACACACCACACACACACATAAACACACACACACATAAACACCACACAACACATAAAACACACACACATACACACATTATTTGAAAATAAAAATCCCTGACACACACATAAACACACACACACACACACACCATACACACACACACACACAATAAACACACACCACACAATAAACACACACACATACACACATTATTTGAAAATAAAATCCCTGACACAATTTAAACACACAACACACATAAACACACACACACACACGATAAACACCACACCACATACACACACATTATTTTTGAAAATAAAATCCCTGACACACACATAAACACACACACACAACATAAACACACACCACATACACACATTATTTGAAAATAAAAATCCCTGACACACACATAAAACCACACACACACAAAACACACACCACATACACACAGTATTTGAAAATTAAAATCCCTGACACACACATAAACACACACACACACATAAACACACACACATACACACCATTATTTGAAAATAAAAATCCCTGACACACACATAAACACACACACACACATAAAACACCCACACACATACACACATTATTTGAAAATAAAATCCTGACACACACATAAAACACACACACACAAAACACACAACATACCTACCCTGACACACACATAAACACACACACACACATAAACACACACACATACACACATTATTTGAAAATAAAATCCCTGACACACACATAAACACACACACAACATAAACACACACACACATACACCACATTATTTGAAAATAAAATCCCTGACACACACATAAACACACACACACACATTAACACACACACACATACACATTATTTGAAAATAAAATTCCCTGACACACAATATAAACACACACACACACATAAACACACACACACATACACACATATTTGAAAAAATAAAATCCCTGACACACACATAAACACACACACACACATAAACACCACACATACACACATTTTTGAAAATAAAATCCCTGATCACACACATAAACACACACACACACATAAACACACACACATACACACATTATTTTTGAAATAAAATCCTGACACACACATAAACACACACACACACACATAACACACACACATACACACATTATTTGAAAAAAATCCCTGACACACACATAAACACAGCACACACACATAAACACACACACATACACACATTATTTGAAATAAAATCCCTGACCACACATAAACATACATAACACATTATTTGAAAATAAAAATCCTGACACATAAACACACACACACACACATAAACAACACACATACACACATTTATTTGAAATAAATCCCTGACACACACATAAAACACACACACACACTAAACACACACACATACACACATTATTTGAAATAAACACACACACATGACACATAGAAAATAAACCCTGACACACACATAAAAACACACACACACACATTCATTTTGATAGGAATTGTGGCACACACATAAACACACACACATCATAAAATCACACACACATAAACACACACACATGACACACATTATTATGAGAAATAAAATCGCTCTGCATGCGATAAACACACATTATTTGAAAAATAAAATCCCTGACACACACATAAACACACATTAACACACACACGTAATTCGGATAAACACACACACATACACACATTATTTGAAAATAAAATCCCTGACACACACATAAACACACACACACACATAAACACACACACAATTACACACACATTATTTGAAAATAAAATCCCTGACACCACACATAAACACATCACACACACATAAACACACACACATACACACATTATTTGAAAACATAAATCACACACACACATTAAACATAGCACACACACACACATAAAACACACACATCATAAACACCACATACAACATATTTGAAAATAAAATCCCTGACACACACATAAACATCACACACACCACATAAATCACACACACATACATCATTCATATTATTTGAAAATAAAAATCCCTGACACACACATAAACACACACACACACATAAACACACCACACACATACACACTTATTTGAAAATAAAATCCCTGAACACACCACATAAACACTACACGTTTACACACATAGAGCACACATACACATACACACAATTATTATGAAAATAAAATCCCTGACACACACATAAGACACACACACATAAACACACACAACATACACACATTATTTGAAAATAAAATCCCTGACACACACATAAACACACACACACAGCACATAAAGCACACACACATACACACAATTATTTGAAAAATAAAATCCCTGACACACACAATAAACACACACACACACATAAAACACACACACAATACACACATTATTTTGAAAATAAAATCCCTGACACATCACATAAACAAGCACACACACACATAAATCACACACACATACACCACATTATTTGAAAATAAAAAATCCCTGACACACACATAAACACACACACACACATAAACACACACCACATACACACATTATTTGAAAATAAAATCCCTGACACACACATAACAGTACCACACACACACATAAACACACACACATACACACATTATTTGAAAATAAAATCCCTGACACACACATAAACACACACACACACATTAAACACACACACATACACACATTATTTGAAAAATAAAATCCCTGACAGCACACATAAACACACACACACACATAAACACACACACATACACACATTAATTTGGGAAAATAAAATCCCCATTGACACACACATAAACACAACACACACACATAAACACACACACACATCCACACATTATTGAAAATAAAAATCCCCTGACACACACATAAAACACACACACAACATAAACACACACACAATACAACACACTTATTTGAAAATAAAATTCCCTGACACACACATAAACACACACACACACACATAAACACAGCACACATACACACATTATTTTCGAAAATAAAATCCCTGACAAGCACAACATAAACACCACACACACACATAAACACACACACATACACACATTATTTGAAAAATAAAATCCTGACACAGCACATAAACAACACACACACACAGGACACACACATACACACATTATTGAAAATAAAATCCCTGACACACACATAAAACACACACACACACATAAACACACACATACACATTATTTGAAAATAAAATCCCTGACACACACATAAACACACACACACACATAAACACACACACATACACACATTATTGAAAATAAAATCCCTGACACACACATAAACACACACACAACAATAAACACACACACATACACACATTATTTGAAAATAAAATCCTGACACACACATAAACACACACATAAACACACACACATACACCATTATTGAAAATAAAATCCCCTGACACACACAATAATAAACACACACACACACATAACACACACACACATACACACATTATTTGAAAATAAACATCCCTGACACACACATAAACACACACACACACACATAAACACACACACATACACAATTATTATTTGAAAATAAAATCCCTGACACACAACATAAACACACACACACACATAAACACACACACATACACACATTATTTGAAAATAAAATCCCTGACACAGACACATAAACACACACACACACAGCATAAACACACACACACATACACACATTATTTGAAAATATAAAAATCCCCTGCACACACACAAAACACACATAAACACACACACACACATACACACATACAGCAACACATTATTTGAAAAATAAAGATCCCTGACACACACATAACACACACACCACACACATAAACAACACACACATTAAGAACACAGCACACAGGCACATAAACACACACACATATTATTTGAAAATAAATCCCTGACACACACATAAACACACACACACACGTAAACACACACACATACACACATTATTTGAAAATAAAATCCCTGACACACACATAAACACACACACACACATAAACCCTGACACACATTGATTGCAAATACACACACACATAAACACCACACACACATATTCGAAAATAAAAATCCCTGACACACACATAAACACACACCACACACACATACACATCACACACACACACACCAGTAAACACACACACACCAGCATTATTGAAAATAAAACATCCCTGACACGACACATAAACACACACACACACATACACACACACACATACACACATTATTTGAAAATAAAATCCCTGACACACACATAAACACACACACACACACATAAACCCTGGACACACACATAAGACACACACATACACACACATTACACATTTGAAAATAAAATCCCTGACACACACATAAACACACACACACACATAAACACACACACATACACACATTATTTGAAAATAAAATCCCTGACACACACATAAACACACACACATACACACATAAACACACACACATACACACATTATTTGAAAATAAAATCCCTGACACACACATAAACACACACACACACATAAACACACACACATACACACATTATTTGAAAATAAAATCCCTGACACACACATAAACACACACACACACATAAACACACACACATACACACATTATTTGAAAATAAAATCCCTGACACACACATAAACACACACACATACACACACCATAAACACACACACATACACACATTATTTGAAAATAAAATCCCTGACACACACATAAACACACACACACACATAAAACACACACATACAGCACATTATTTGAAAATAAAATCCCTGACACCATAAACACACAGCACACATAAACACACACACATCACCACATAAACACACAAGCACATACACACATTATTTGAAAATAAAATCCCTGACACACACATAAACACACACACACACATAAACACACACACACATACACACATTATTTGAAAATAAAATCCCTGACACACACATAAACACACACACACACATAAAACACACACACATACACACATTATTTTGAAAATAAAATCCCTGACACACACATAAACACACACACACACATAAACACAACACATACACACATTATTTGAAAATAAAATCCCTGACACACACATAAACACACACACACACACATAAACACACACACATACACACATTATTTGAAAATAAAATCCCTGACACACACATAAACACACACACCACATAAACACACACACATACACACATTATTTGAAAATAAAATCCCTGACACACACATAAACACACATACACACACATAAACACACACACATACACACATTATTTGAAAATAAAATCCCTGACACGGCATACACACCACACCAACATAAACACACACACACACATAAACCACACACACACATACCACACCACACACATATTTTGATTTGAAACATAAACACACACACATCCCTGACACATTGAAAATTAAAATCACACACACAATAAACACACACACACACATAAACACACACACATACACACATTATTTGAAAATAAAATCCCTGACACACACATAAACACACATACACACACATAAACACACACACACATAAACACACACACACCACATACACACACACATATTTGAAAATAAAATCCCTGACACACACATAAACACACACACACACATAAACACACACACATACACACACACAATTAACACACACACATTTTATTTGAAAATAAAATCCCTGACACACATAAACACAACACACACATAAACACACACCACATACACACAATTATTTGAAAATAAATCCTTGACACACACATAACACACACACACGACAATTACACACAACCATAAACACACACACATGAACACATATTTGAAAATAAAATCCCTGACACACACATAACACACACACACACATTAAACACACACACACACATTACCGACACCTGACACACACATAAACACACACACATACACACATTATTTGAAAATAAAATCCCTGACACACACATAAACACACACACACACATAAACACACACATACACACATTATTTGAAAATAAAATCCCTGACACACACATAAACACACACACACACATAAACACACACACATACACACATTATTTGAAAATAAAATCCCTGACACACACAATAAACACACACACACACATAAACACAGTCACACATACAGCACATTATTTGAAAATAAAATCCCTGACACAACACATAAACACACACGACACACACTAAACACACACACATACACACATTATTTGAAAATAAAATCCCTGACACACACATAAACACACACACACACATAACACACACACATACACACATTATTTGAAAATAAAATCCCTGACACACACATAAACACACACACACACATAAACACACACACATACACACATTATTTGAAAATAAAATCCCTGACACACACATAAACACACACACACACACATAAACACACACACATACACACATTATTTGAAAATAAAATCCCTGACACACACATAAACACACACACACACACACATACACACACACACACACATAAACACACACACATACACACATTATTTGAAAATAAAATCCCTGACACACACATAAACACACACACACACACACACACAATACAACATATTGAAAATAAAATCCCTGACACACAACATAAACACACACCACACACATACCACACATCAACATTATTTGAAAAATAAAATCCCTGACACATAAACACAGCACACACACATAAACACAGAACACACACACACACATAAACATAAACACACACACATACACACATTATTGAAAATAAAATCCCTGACACACACATAAACACACACACACACATAAACACACACACATACACACACACATTACACACATTTGAAAATAAAATCCCTGACACACACATAAACACACACCACACACATAAACACACACACATACACACATTATTTGAAAATAAAATTGACACACATCCCTGACACACACATAAACACACACACACACACACAACACACACACATACACACATTATTTGAAAATAAAATCCCTGACAACACATAAACACAAAGCACACACACATAAACACACACAACATACACACATTATTTGAAAATAAAATCCCTGACACACACATAAACACACACACACACATAAACACACACACATACACACCTTTATTGTGAAAATAAATCCCTGACACACACATAAACACACACACACACGACATAAACACATGAAACACACATACACACATTATTTGAAAATAAAATGCCCTGACACACACATAAACACACACACACACATAACACACACACACACATACACACATTATTTGAAAATAAAATCCCTGACACACACATAAACACACACACACATAACACACACACACACACACCATTACACACACATAAACACACAAACACACATAAACACACACACATACACAGAAAATAAAATCCCTGACACAGCACACAGCACACATAAACACACACACACACACCCTGACACGACACATAAACACACACACACGTACACACACACATACACACATATTTGAAAATAAAATCCTGACTGACACACACATAAACACACACACACACACACACACACATAACACACACACATAACACACACGATTATTTGAAAATAAAATCACACACACATCACACACACATAAACACACAACAACACACATAGTGTTTTGAAAATAAAATCGCTGACACACACATAAAACACACACACAAGCACATAAACACACACACATACACACATTTTGAAAATAAAATCCCTGACACACACATAACACACACACACACGATAACACACACACAATACACACCCTATTACACACATTTTTGAAAATAAAATCCCTGACACACACATAAACACACACACACACATATTTGAACCCTGACACACACATAACACACATTATTTGAAAATAAAATCCCTGACACACACATAAACACACACACACACATAAACACACACACACATACACACATATTTGAAAACAATAAACATCCCACACATCTGACACACACACATAAACACACACACACATAAACACACACATACAGCACATTACAAAACATTTGAAAATAAAATGACACATTGCACACATAAAAACACACACACACACACATACACACATTATTTGAAAAATAAAATCCCTGACACACACATAAACACACACACACATAAACATAAACACACACACATACACACATTATTTGAGAAATAAAATCCCATGACACACACATAACACAACATAAACACACACACATACACACATTATTTGAAAATAAAATCCCTGACACACACATAAACACACACACACACATAAACACACACACATACACACCATTATTTGAAAATAAAATCCTGACACACACATAAACACACACACATAAACACACACACACACACATTATTTGAAAATAAAATCCCTGACACACACATAAACCACAACACACAAACATAAACACACACACACACACATTATTTGAAAAAAAATCCCTGACACACACATTAAACACACACACACACATCACACACACATACACACATTATTTGAAAATAAAATCCCTGACACACACATAAACACACACACACACAACACACACACATACCACACAGAAAATAAAATCACACAACACACATAAACACAGCATACACACCATTATTTGAAAATAAAATCCCTGACACACACATAAACACACACACACACGATAAACACAGGACACACACATAAACACACACACACACATATTTATTTGAAAATAAATCCCTGACACACACATAAACACACACACACACATAAACACACACAGCATACACACATTATTTGAATAAAATCCCTGACACACACATAAACACACACACACACCATAAACACACACACATACACACATTATTTGAAAATAAAATCCCGACACACACATAAACACACACACACACATAAACACACACATACACACATTATTCGAAAATAAAATCCCTGACACACACATAAACACACACACACACATAGGCACACACACACATACACACATTATTTGAAAATAAAATCCCTGACACATAAAATACACATAACACACACACACACAATACACACATTATTTGAAAATAAATCTGACACACACATAAACACACACACACATACACACATTATTTGAAAATAAAATCCTGACACACACATAAACACACACACACACATAAACACACAACATATTATGAAAATAAAATCCCTGACACACACATAAACACACACACACACATAAACACAACACATACACACGATTATTTGAAAATAAAATCCCTGACACACACATAAAACACACACACACACATAAACACACCACATACACACATTATTTTGAAAATAAAATCCCTGACACACACATGAAACAACACACACACATAAACACACACAACACTTATTTGAAAATAAAATCCCTGACACACACATAACACCACACACACATAAACACACAGCACATACACACTTATTTGAAAATAAAATCCCTGTAAACAGCACACACACACACACATCACACACACTATTTGAAAATAAAATCCCTGACACACACATAAACACACACACATAAACACACACACATACACACATTATTTGAAAATAAAATCCCTGACACGCACATAAACACACACACACACATATACACACATTATTTGAAAATAAAATCCCCTGACACACACATAAAACACACACACACATAAAACACACACATACACACATTATTTGAAAATAAAATCCCTGACACACACATAAACACACACACACATAAACACACACACATACACACATTATTTGAAAATAAAATCCCTGACACACATAAACACACACACACACATAAACACACACACATACACACACATTATTTGAAATAAAATCCCTGACCACACACATAAACACACACACACACATAAACACACATATTATTCATGAAAATAAAAATCCCTGACACACACATAACACACATAACACACACACACACACACACATAAACACACACACATATTTGAACACACATTATTTGAAAATAAAGGCACACTAAACACGAACACACATAAACACACACACTAAACACACACACATAACACACACATTTAATTTGGACACACACATAAACCACACACCACACATTTTGAAAATAAATCCCTGACAGCACACATAAACACACACACACACATAAACACACACACATACACACATTTTTTTGAAAATAAAATCCCTGACACACACATAAACACACACACACATAAACACACACACACACACATATTTGAAACCCTGACACACACATAACACAACCACACACACATAAACACACACACATACACACATTATTGAAAATAAAATCCCTGACACACACATAAACACACACACACATAAACACACACACATACACACATTATGTGAAAATAAAATCCCTGACAACACACATAAACACACACACACACATAAACACACATACACACATTATTTGAAAATAAAATCCCCTGACACATAAACACACATATATACACATGAAAATAAAATCCTGACACACACATAAACACACACACACACATAACACACACCACAACCCTGACACACACATAAACCACACACACATAAACACACACACATACACACATTATTTGAAAATAAAATCCTGACACACACATAAACAGCACACACACACATAAACACACACACATAACACAGCATTATTTGAAAATAAAATCGCTGACACACACATAAACACACACACACACAGTAAACAGCACACACGATGCACACATTATTTGAAAATAAAATCCCTGACACACACATACACACACACACACATAAACACACACACACACACACACATAAACACACATAAACACACACACATGATAAAATCCTGACACCACTAAACAGCACACCACATAAACACACACAAATACACAGGCATTATTTGGTGTGGAAAATAAAATCCCTGACACAGCACATAACACACGACACAGAGCAACACACTAAATACACGTGACACACACGATAAACACACACACTACACACATTAATAAACACACACACCATTGGAAAATAAAATCCCTGACACACACAATAAACACACACACACACACATAAACACAGCACACACACACACACACATAAACACACACACATTATTTGAAAATAAAATCCCTGGACACACACATAAACACACACACACACAGTAAACACACACACATACACACAACACACATTATTTGAAATAAAATCCCTGACACACACATAAACACACACACACACATAAACACACACACACATACACACATTATTTTGAAAATAAAATCCCTGACACACACATAAACACACACACACACACACACACATAAACACACACACATACACACATTATTTGAAAATAAAAATCCCTGACACACACATAAACACACACACACACATAAAACACACACAGGCATACACACATTATTATTGAAAATAAAATCCCTGGACACACACATAAACACACACACACACATAACACACACACACAACAGCACAGTACACACATTATTTGAAAATAAAATCCCTGACACACACATAAACACACACACACATCATAAAACACACACACATACACATATTATTTGAAAATAAAATCCTGACAGCACACACATAAACACACACACACACATAAACACACACACATATACATTATTTGAAAATAAAATCCCTGACACACACATAAACACACACACACACATAAACACACACACATACACACATTATTTGAAAATAAAATCCCTGACACACGACATAAAACACACACACAGCACACATAAACACACACACAAACAGAGCACAACACACATTATTTTTGAAAATAAAATCGCCTGACACACACATAAACACACACACACAGCAGCGAGGAGCGAGCGTGGAAACACACACACACATACACACATTATTTGAAAATAAATCCCTGACACACACATAAACACACACACAACATAAACACACGATTTATGTTGAAAATAAAAATCCCTGACACGCGCGTGGACATAGAACACACAGCACACACATAAACACACACAAGAGCAGCATACACACACACACACATTAAAGCACAGCGACAGATTACACAGCATGAAAATAAAATCCGCTGGGACACACACACATAAACACACACACACACACACTAAACACACACACATACACACATTATTTGAAAATAAAATCCCTGACACACACATATAAAATTGGAAAATTAAAATCACACAACATAAACACCACAATAAACACACACACATAGCACACATTATTTGAAAATAAAATCCCTGACACACACATAAACACACACACACCACATAAACACACACAGAGTGTGTGTGATGTTGAGAGAGTAGAGAGAGTGCATACACACAGTATTGTGAGAACAAATAAAATCCTTGGACACACACATAAACAGCGGACACACACGACATAAGACACAACGGGACACAGAGCGAGCGAGTGTTGAGAGAAGTGAGAGAGTGCACACAGAGCGAGAGAGCGAGAGCGAGCACGAGTTTATTTGAAATATAAAAATCCCTGACAGGCACACACATAAACACAGGCACCACACACAGTAAAAGCACACACACACATAAACACAACATACACACATAAACAAACACACACACATATACACACATTATTTGAAAAAAATAAAAATCCACACACACATACACACATTTATTTGAAAATTAAATCCCACATGACACACACATAAAACACACATACACACACATAAACACACACACAACTACACACATTATTTGAAAATAAAATCCCTGACACACACAATAAACACACACACACACATATTTTGAACACACACACATAACACATATATTTGAAAATAAAAATCCCTGACACAACACATAAACACACACAACACACATAAACACACACACATACACACACACATACACATATTTTTGAAAATAAAATCCTGACACACACATAAACACACAACACAACAACATAAACACACACACATACACACATTATTTGAAAATATAAATCCCTGACACACACATTTAAACACACACACAAACACACATAAACACACACACATACACACATTATTTGAAAATAAAATCCCTGACACACACATAAAACACACACATCACACACATAAACACACACACATTTACACACTTATTTGAAAAATAAAATCCCTGACAACACACATAAACACACATACACACACATAAACACACACACATACACACATTATTTGAAAATAAAAATCCCTGACACACACATAAACACACACACACACATAAAACACACACACATAACACACATTATTTGAAAATAAAATCCCTGACACACACATTAAACACACACACACACATAAACACACACACATACACACACAATTATTTGAAAATAAAATCCCTGACACACACATTAAACACAACACACACATTAAAACACACACACACACATAAACACACACACATACACACATTATTGAAAAATAAAATCCCTGACACACACATAAACACACACACACAGCATAAACCACACACACATACACACAATTATTTAAATTCACTTACACCATAAAACACACACACACATGAAAATATAAATCCCTGACACACACATTAAACACACACAATTATTTTGCACACATAAACACAGACACACATACACACATTATTTGAAAATAAAATCCCTGACACACACATAAACACACACACACACACACAGTTAGTACACACACACACACACACACACATAAACACACACACATATATTAAATTAAAATCCTGACACACACATCAACACACACACACACAATTATTTGAAAATAAATCAACACACATACACACATTATTTGAAAATAAAATCCCTGACACACACATAAACACACACACACACATACAACACACATCACATACACACATTATTTGAAAATAAAATCCCTGACACACACATAAACTGGCACACACACACACATAAACACACACACATACACACATTATTTGAAAATAAACCCCTGACACACACATAAACACACACACACACATAAACACACACATACACACATTATTTGAAAATAAAATCCCTGACACACACATAAACACCACACACACACATAAAAATAAAATCACACACACATACACACATTATTTGAAAATAAAATCCCTGACACACAATTAACACAAAAACACAACACAACACATAAACACACACACACACACATAAGACACACACACACACACACACACATACACATATTTTGAAAATAAAATCCCTGACACACACATAAACACACACACACACAGCATAGAACACACACACACATAAAGCACACACATAGACACAACACACATATTTGAAAATAAAAATCCCTGAACACACATAACACAGCCATACACACACATCACACACACAACATAGCACAGCATTATAGCACAGCATTATTTTGAAAATAAAATCCCTGACACACAATAACACACACACACACATAAACACACACCACATACACACATTATTTGAAAATAAAATCCCTGACACACACAATAAAACACACACACACACATAAACACGACACACATACACAGAACAACACAGTTATTTGAAATAAAATCCCTGACACACACATAAACACACACACACACATAAACACACACACATACACACATTATTTGAAATAAAATCCCTGACACACACATAAACACACACACACACAATAAACACACACAACATACACACATTATTTGAAAATAAAATCCCTGACACACACATAACACACACACACACAAACACACATAAATTATTTTGAAGATAAAATCACACACATCATTGCACACATATTTGAAAATTAAAATCCCTGACACACACTGACACACACAATAAACAACACACAAATACACACACTATATATTTTGAAAATAAAATCCCTGACACCACATAAACACACACACACACACATAAACACACACATTACACAATTATTGAAAATAAAATCCCTGACACACACATAAACACACACAACACATAAACACACACACATACACATTATTTGAAAATAAAATCCTGACCACACACATAAACACACACACACACATAAACACACACACACATAAACACACGACACACACATAAACACACACACATACATATTTGAAAATAAAATCCCTGACACACACATAAACACACACACACACATAAACACACACAGCATACACACATTATTTGAAATAAAATCCCATGACACACAGCATAAAATAAAATTCACACAACACACACACACAACCATAAACACACACAATACACACATTATTTGAAAATAAAATCCCTGACACACAAGTGACATAACAACACATACACACACATAAACACAACACATAAACACACACACACATACACACATATTTGAAAATGAAAAATCCCTGACACACACACATAAACAATAAAATGCACTCAACACATAAAGCATTATCTTGAAAAAAATAACACACACACACACACACACACACACATAAACACACACACAACACACATAAACACAGGGACATACACACATTATTTGAAAATAAAATTTCCTGACACACGCATAAACATAAACACACACACACACATAAACAGACGACACACATACACACATTATTTTGAAAATAAAATCCTGACACACACATAAACACACACACACACATAAACACAACACTACAGCACATTATTTGAAAATAAAACATCCCTGACACACACATAAACACACACACAAACATACAGCACATACACACATTATTTGAAAATAAAATCCGTGACACACACATAAACACACACACACATAAACACATAATAAACACACACACATGAAAGATTATTTTGAAAATAAAATCCCTTGACACACACATAAAACACACACACCACATAAAACACACACATTACAGATTATTTGAGAAATAAATGCCGCTGACAGCACTTTGAAGAGCACACACACACCACATACACACACACATAACACTTTATTTTAAAATTAGTAATCCTGACACACACATAAACACACATCACAGCACATATCAGCACACACATCATACACACGTATTTGAAAAAAAATCCCCCTGACACACACAATAAACACACACACACAACATAAACACACCACACAATCACACTAATTATTGGTAAATAAAATTCCCTGACACACACAGTTTAAAACACACAACACACACACACATCAGACATTATTTGGAAATAAAGCACCCTGACACACAGCATTAGACACACAGCAACACAAATATTTGAAAATAAAAATCCCTAACACACATAAACACACACAGTACATAACACACACACATAGCACACATTACTTTGAAAAAAAACCCTGACACACACCATAAAACACACACATAACACCATTATCGATATAAATCCCTGACACACCAATAACAGCACAACACTACAACACACAGCATTACCACATTATTTTGAAATACAATCCCTGCACACCACACATTGAACCACAAACATATTTGAAAATAAACCACTGACAATTATTTTGAAAGATTAAAATCCCTTACCACACACATAAACACCACATACACACATACACAGTACACACATTACAGGCATTATTAAAATAAGAATCTACACAAATAAACACACCACACACATTAAAAACACACACTACCATACACACATTATGAAAATAAAATCCTGGACCACACAGAAAACACATACACACAAATACAGACAGTTTTGGAAAATTAAACTCCCGTGACACACACAGTTGGCATAAACACACACACAACAACATAAACACAACACATACACACAATGTAATTGACAATAAAATCCCCCACTGAACATCACACACACACACGTAAACACCACACAACAACACATAAAAAAATAAATCCACACAAAACACATAAACACACACACACACACAAGAAGCACACACACACATACCACACATACAAAAAAATCGCCGACTCACACAATAAACACCCACACACACACACATAAACACACACACATACACAACATTATTTGAAAATAAAATCCTTGAGACCAACATAAACACACACAATCAGCAGTACAGACAGCACATAAACGACCACACACATACACACACATTAATTGTGTGAAATTAATCGCTGGACACACACGAAATAACACACACCGAACCACCAGCACTACACATGCACAACACACATTGTGACATAGTCTGGCAAAATAATTTTAAAACAACAGACACACCACAATAACAGGATACACACACAATTTATTTTGAAAATAATCCTGACCAAGCAGCACATAACACACACACCAGAGTGGCATAAACAACACAACGGGCAGCAGATATTATTTGAAACAATAATCCCCTGACACCACAATTACAAGCACACACCAATACACAACCATAATTTAGGAAACATAAAATCTGAAAGCATGCACACATAAACAAAGGCCACAACGATAAACACACACATACATCACATTATTTGAAGACATAAAATCCCTACAGCACATAAACCACACAACACATAAACACACAACATACAACACATTAATTTGAGAAAAAATCCTGTCACGGACACGACCATTAAAACACACATACAAAACACCAACTACATTTACAAACAAATGTCTATTTGTGAGAAAATCCCTGACATAAACCATCCTGACACACATAGACACTACACAACACACACACATAAACCAGCACAGCATAAACCACAGTTATTTGAAAACATAAAATCCCTACACACATATAAACACACACACACACCATACAACACACAAATAAAATCCCTGACACAGCACTAACACACATACATCTATTGAAACTAAACGCCTGATAACACAGGCGTCGGTCACACATACACACATTATTTGAAAATAAAATCCCTAGACACACACATAAACGCAACAGCACACGATAAAGCGATCACAGTACAGCACATTTTTTGAAACGTAAAATTCCCTGACATTAGGAGGGGACACATAACACAGCCAGCGAGTCAATGAAACACATAACACACATACACACATTATTTGAGAATAATATCCTGACCAAGCACATCATAGCCACACACATACAATAACACAGGTTAAACGCACACATGAACCACACATTCATTGGAAATATAATCCCACCGACCTGGACACACACAAACACACAGCACAACACATGATAAACAACACACACGATAGCACACGATTATTTGAAATAAAAATCGCGTGACCACACACACACACACAGACAGTAGACAGTACAGCACGACATAAACATTATTTGAAAAGTTAAAAATCTGGACACACACATTACACAATAAACAACACACGACACATCATACACAATTATTTTGATATCTGACACAGCACATAACCCACATACAAGGTTCACATAGACCACAGCACATAGCGAAACATTATGTTGAGAAATAAATTCCTGACACACAGCATAAACACAATAAACAAGATAGACACACACAGCATACACACAATATTGTGAAATAAAATCCCTGAACAGTGCACATCCCATGGGGCACACATACACACATTATTGTGAAATAAAATCATAAAACGACAACAACACACCAAATAAACACAGGCACACTATCCACACATTATTTGGAAAATACAATCCTGACACATTGACACAGTAAACACATGAACAACATACCACACATATTTGAAATAAAATCCGTGACAGCACATAAAACACACATACACACATAAACACACACACAACAAATAGTGCTTATGACACACATGAAAATACAAGCATCAGCATAAACACACACACATACACACATTTAAAATGATTTGAAATAAAACCCTGACACACAAACAAAACACACACACAACACACATTATTGAATTAAAATTCCCTGACACTGAACACACATAAAAGTTAAAATCCCTACACACATAAACACACCACACACACATAAACAGCCTGATAAACACACCACACACATAAACACCACACACATATAACCATGCACACACATAAAACACACACACACCCATACGCACATTTTTATTTGAAATAAAATCCCTGACACACACAAAACACCACACAGCACACACACCATACATTATTTGAAAATAAAATCCCTGACACCACATGAAACACACACACACCACATAACACACACACATAACACATTAATTTGAAAATAAAATCCCTGACAACACATAAACGCAGACACAATCGTTCACACACCATAAACACACACACATAGCACACATTATTTGAAATAAAATCCTGACGACACACATAAACCACAGATATACACAGCACAGCGATAAACGATCACAACATACAACACATTATTTGAAATAAAATCCTGACACACACATAAACACACATACACTGCACAACTACACACACATACACACATTATTTGAAAATAAAATCCCTGACACGCACATAAACACACACAACACCACATAACAGCACACAAGTAGATTCACCATTACACATTTATTTGAAAATAAAACCCTGACACCACACATAACACACACACACACCGTAACACACACAATACACACATATTTTTAAATAAAATCCCTGACACACACATTAACACACACACACGACATAACACACCAATAGCACACATAACAACACATTATGTGTCGAAAGATAAATCCCAGGACACACACATAAACGCAGTCACACATGACACCACACCATACACAACATTATCGTGAAAATAAAATCCTGGAGACCACACACATAAAAAAAACAAAAACCATCCACACATAACCCACAGCATACACACATTATCTGAAAAATATAAATCCCCTGAACACACACATAGAACACACAACACACATAGCAACACCACCACAACATACGACACATTATTGGGAAAATAAAATCCCCCTGACCACACACCAGAAACACCACACCACAACCACACATAATGTTTTTGAAAAAATTAAAAATCCCCCTTGACACCACACCATTAGCAACCCCACCACCACACCCCCCTACACCCTTCATCCCCTACACACCAAACCACACCCCCCCCACCCAGCACCCCTCTCACCCACCCCCCCACCTATAAACCACACCGACACAAATGGAGCGAGCTGTACAGCATCTTTAGTGAAAACTTTGAGAAAAGGATCCGCCAACAAGCAACTTGAAAAACATTAAAAACAAACACGGATCCGTTTAAGCAATAAACATCCACCCCATTCCCATAAACAACATGCCTGGTATTTCGAAGGTTTAGAAAACTCCAGGCCTGACCACGAACCCAAACTCTAAAGCACTATCGTTCAACACAGATAACACCACCATCCTCTACCATTTACCACAGCATCTAACGAGTGTGAGAGAGAGAAGGATCTTCGGGATAAATCAACTTGCAGACATCACATAAATATATACAAACACAAATCATACGCCCCTCAAAACACACGCACAACTCTCCATACAATAAACATACGCCATCTACATCATTTTGAAAAAAAATCCCGCTGAAACACCACGAATTTAAAAACATCACACACCAACTATCACTAATAGCGTCGACACCACCATACTCGATATGTAATTTGGGAAATAAAATGCTTTTCCTGGCACACCACACATAAACACACACACCACACACCATAAAACACACACACAGCACCACATTATTGAAGAATTAAAATCCCCCTGACCACCAACATAACACAACAACCACAATCCATGAAGTACACACATCGGCCATACATCACTTATTCCTTTGGTTCATCTCTCTATCATAAAATCCCCGACACACACATTAAAACCAACACCACCGACACCAACCCCAGTCGAAATCACAAACCACCGAATGACACAGTTACACAGCTTACTACTAATTTCGAACTCAAATAACCAATCCCATCTCCATGACAACCCACACACAGAGACACACAGACTACGACACACTAAGCAAACTACTCACAACTACGGCACTCACATCATGGATTATTTGGAAAATGAATTCACACTGACCTACATACCAAACACAACTAGCATCACACACATAACCACACCACAACAAAACACACGAGCGACGCATGCACAGATTATTTTTAAAGTATACTCCCTTTCCGACACACACATATAATTACACATATCTCTACTACGATACTCACACCACACACATAAACTACACACACATACACACTTATTGAAATACAAATCCCTGACACACACATAAACACACACCACCACCCATAAACACCACACATACCAACACATTATTTGAAAATAAATCCTGACACCACATATAAACACACACACCACACATAAACACACCAACAAATACAAATAATTATTTGAATAAATTAAAATTCCCACTGACACACACGAAGACTACCACGACCACAGTTAACCACACACACACACACACATTATTTTGGAATAATAAACATTCCCTTGACAACACACATAAACACATCAACACACCACACTAAACACACACACTTACACCATTATTATGTAGTCAACAATAATTAAGCCTCTTGAACACACACCCACACTCAAAACAACAACCATCAACGACCCACAATACCCATCCAACCACACGAGTCACACATATATCCACACAATGCACCATTTTGAAAAATATAGAGAAGCGCCGTGTTGACTACACACAATAAAGCACCATCTATCTATTTGTCCCACCGAGCACATTTTATTGTGAAAATAAAATTCCCTTGACACACACATAAAACACACACACACACATAAACACGAACACATACACACATACGAAGAATAAAATTTCCCTGACAAACACATAAAACACACACACACACAAGAAACCATCAACAACACGATACACAAACTATTAATTGCTTGGAAGAAATAAGGCGCGCTTTAGTACACACACATAAACCAACACACAACACGACCCACCCCAATAAGC
>JAJSRW010001914.1:0-23494 GCA_022414725.1 Microglena sp. YARC
TCAGGTAAGTCACTTGTCATGCCCAAATGGACATAAAGTAATCCACCCATGGGCATCCCTGGACAGAAACCGTAAAGTCACTTCGTCATCCCCTGGACACCAGAAAGTAAGTCCACTTTGATCTATGCCCTGACAGAAATGAATAATATCTTTTATCATTGGTCATGCCCTGACAGAAAGTAAGTCCTTGTCATGCCCTGTACCAGAAAATAATCACGTTGTCACCACTGACAGAAAGTAGGTCACTGGTCATGCCGACAGAAAGGTAAGTCACTTGCGTCATGCCGCTGACAGAAAGGTAGTCACTTGTTCATTGCCCTACAAAAGGTAAGTCACTAAAGTCATGCCTCTGGACAGAAAGAGTCACTGTGTCATCCTTGGACAAAGAAAGTCACTTGGCATGCCCTGGACAGAAAGAAAATCACTTGTTCATGCCTGACAAGAAAGTAAGTCAACACTTGTCATGCCCTGGACAGAAGTAGGTAAGTCACTTTCAGCCCCTGACAAAAAGTAAGCACTTGTCATGCCCCTGGACAGAAAGTAAGTCACTGTGGTACCCCTGGACAGAAAGTAAGTCACTTGTCACCCTGACAGGGAAAAAAGTAAGTCACTTGTCATGCCCTGGACAGAAAGGTAATCACTTGCACTGTCACTTGTCCCCTGGACAGAAAGTAAGTCACTTGTCATGCCCTGACAGAAAATAACACTTGTCATGCACCTTAAATACTGTCATCCTCTGGACAGAAAACGTAAGTCACTTGTCATGCCCTGGACAGAAAGTAAGTCACTTGTCCATGCCCTGACAAAAGGACAGCACTAATGCCTGACTTGGTCACTTGTCATGGACCAGCAAGTCAATGCCCTCGGACAGAAAGTAAGTCACTTCCAATCCCCTGGACAGAAATGAAGTTCATTTCACTGCCACTGGACCATTTCATGCCCTGGACCAGAAAGGTAATTTTGGTCTGCCCTGGATATGTAAATCACTTGTCTGCCCTGCACCAAAACCTGTAATCAACTTATCATCTCTACAAAAATGTAATCACTTGGTCAACAATAAAGTAATTAATTGTCATGCCCTGGATAATCAACCTGTCATCCCTGGACAAAAAGCAGTACGAGTCACTCGTCATCCCTGGACAAAAAAATCACTTGAAGCATGCCCTGGACAGAAGTAAAGTCACTTGTTCAATGCCCTGACTCACTTCGGCATGCCCTGCAGAAATAATCACTTGGTATGCCCTGTTACAGAAAGTAATCACTATGTCATGCCCTGGACAGAAGGTAATTCACATTGGTCATCCCTGGACAGAAATAATCCACTTAGCACGCCCGACAGTAAAGTCATCTGTCACGCCCTGACAGAAATGAATCACTTTCATCCCTGGACAGAAAGTTAATCACTTTCATGCCCAGAGTTCCCGACTGACAGAATAAGCGTAATTCAATAGGTAGCGCTGACAAAGTAAGCACGTGGTTCCATCCCTACTATATCAAAGGTAGTAAATCGGGACTTTTTATCCCTGACAGAAAAGAATTCACTTTGAATCATGCCCTGGACAGATAACGAAGTAATCACCACTTGGTCATTGCCTCTACAGAAAGTTAAGTCACTTGTTCATGCCAAACTGGGACAGAAAAGTTAATCACTTGTCATGCCCCTTGACAGAAAGTAAGTCACTTGTCATGCCTGTACAAAAGGTGAAATAAAGTCACTTGTTGTACTGCCCTGACAGAAAGAAGTATCTTGTCATCCCTGACAGAAATCACTTGTCATCCCTGACAAAAGGAAGTCACGTTGGTACCCTGACAAGAAAGTAATCACTTGGTCATGCCCTACAGTAATCACTGTCATGCCCTGACAACAAAGTAAGTCACTTGTCATCCTACATAAGTCACCATGCCCTGACAGAAAGGTAAGTAATCAACTTGTCATGCCCATCTGGACAAGACCAATGGTCCCTGTAATCAAATGTAATCACTTGTGCCCTGAGACAGAAGGATGCACAGAAAGGTAATGGGACAGAAAGGTAAGGTCACTGCCACTGGTCCTGGACAGAAAGTAAGTCCACTTGGTCTATGCCCTGGACAGGAAAGTAAGTCACTGTGTCATGCCCTGACGACACAAAGTAATCACTGATGCCCTGACAGAAAGGTAAGTCACTTGTCATGCCCTGACAGAAAGTAAGTCACTTGGTCATGCCATCAAAGTAATTCACTTGCAAGCCCTCAGAATAAGTCACTTGGTCATGCCCTGACAGAAATGTAAGTACCTTGCGTCATGCCCTGGACAGAAAGTAATCACTTGTCATGCCCTGGACAGAAGGTGACAGTCACCGGCGTCATGCCCTGGACATAAGGAAAGTCACTCTGTCATGCCTGGACAGAAAGTTTAAAGTCACTTGGTCATCCCTGGACAGAAGGTAGAGTCACTTGGTCATGCCCTACGCTAATAATTCACCAACAGAAAGTAAGTCACTTAAAGTCATCCCTGCAGAAGGTGTCAACTGTCATGCCCTGGACAGAAAGCAAGTGCACTTGTTTCACGCCCTGAGAACAGAAAGTAAGTCACTTTCATTTGCCCTGGACGAAAGTAATCACTTGGTAATATAGTACTTGTCATTCCCTGACAGAAAGGTAAGTCAACTTGTCATGCCCTGGACAGAATGGTTCACCCTGGTCATGCCCTGACAGAAAGACTTGGTCATGCCTACAGAAGGTAGTATCGTGTTCATGCCCTGGACAGAAAGTAATTCACTTGCCGGACAAAAGTAAGTCACTTAGTTATGCCCTGGACAGAAATGTAAGTCACTTGGGTTCATGCCCTGGACAGAAAGGTAATCAACTCATTGCCCGGACAGAAAGGTAGTCACTCGGTCTTATCCCGACAAAAGTAAGTTCCACTTGGTCTTGCCTGCGACAGATAAAGTATCACATGGTCATCCTGGACAGAAATGGTAAGTCACTCGTCTATCCCTGGGGCACAGAAAATCATGGCCCTGGACAGTCACTTGGTCATCCCTGGACAGAAAAGATTGTCATGCCCACATTTGTCATGCCTGGACAGAAATGTAAGTCACTTGTCATGCCCTGACAAAAGTAAGTCATTGCCTGGACAGCCTAAGTCAAGCCCGACAGGGGTAATCCACTATGCGATACAAAGGGGTGGACAGAAAGTAATCACTTGTCATGCCTGACAAAAGGATAGTCACTTTGGTTAGTCATGCCCTTGACAGAAAGTAAGTCAACATTGTCATGCCGCTGGACAGAAAGTAAGAACACTTGGTATGCCCCTGACAAAAAAGTAAAGTCACTTGTCTATGCCTGGACAGAAAAAGTCACCTGGTCATCCCTGGACAGAAAAAAGCTAATACTATGGTCATGCGGAAAGGAATAAGTCACTTGGTACATGCCCTGACAGAAAGGTAAAAAGTCACTTGTCATTCCCTGACAGAAAGTTAAGTCACACATGGCACAAAAGTAAAGTGGTCATGCCCTGACAGAACAGGAAAGTCACTTTTGGTCATGCCCTGACAGAAAGATCACTGGTCCATGCCCTGGACATTTTAACAGAAAGTAAGTCACTTGGTCATGCCTGACAGAAAAGCGTAAAGTCCACTGTCATGACCCTGGACAGAAAGTAAAGTCACTTGGTCATGCCCTGGACAGAAAGTAAAGTCACTTGTCATGCCTGGACAAAAAAGCAAGTCACTTCATCCCTGACAGAAAGGTAAAGTCAACTGATCATTTGTCCCTGACAGGAAAGTAAGTTCACTGTCATGCCATGGACAGAATAATAAAGTAAGTCACTTGTCATGCCCCAACCATGGACAAATAACATTTGATGCCCTGACAGAAAGTAATCACTTGTCATTGCTTGACAGAAAGTAAGACACCACTTGGTCTTGCCTGACAGAAAGTAATCACACTTGTCATCCCTGTACAGAAATGGTAAGTCACTTCGGTCATTGCCCTGGACAGAAAGTATCACTTGTCAGCCCTGGACAGAAAGGTAAGTCACTTGTCATTGCCCTGACAGAATGTAAGTCACTTGATCCCTGGACAGAAATGTAAACTTGTCATGCCCTGACAGAAAGGTAATCAAACTTGTCATGCCCTGACAGAAAGTAAGTCACTGGTCATCCCTTGGACAGAAAGTAATCACTTTCATGCCCTGAAGAAAAGTAAGTCACTTGGTCATGCCCTGCGACAAAAAGGTAAGTCACTTGGTCATCTGCACAGGACAGATAATCACTTGGTCATGCCGTAGACAGAAAGTAGTCACAGTCATGCCTGGGAACAGAAAGGTAAAGCACTATCACATAAAGTAAATCACTTGTCATCCCTGGACAGAAAGGTAAGTCACTTTCATCCCCTGGACATGAAATAAGTCACTTGTCATCCCTGATAGAAAGGTGAAGTAATTTCACTTGTCTAGCCCGGACAGAAAAAGGTAAGTCAACTTATTCATGCCCTGGACAGAAAGGTAAGTCACTTGGTCATGCTATCCTGTATCAGTAATGCACTTGGTCATCCCTGACAGAAAGTAAGTCACTGTCATGCCCTGAACAGAAAAAAGTAAGTACTGAGTCATGCCCTGGACAGAAAGTAATTCACTTGGTCATTTCCCTGGACAGAAAGTAAGCAATCCATTGCCCGGACAAAAAAGGCAAGTCACTGGTCATGCCGGACAGAAAGGTAAGTATACACTTGTTATGCCCTGACAAAAGGTAAGTCACTTGTCATTGCCTTGGACAATAACTGTCACTTTGTCATGCCCTGGACAGTTTTCTCTCTCTATATAAATCACTTGCATGCCCTGGACAGAAAGGTAATCACTTTTCATGCCCTGGACAGAAGCGTAAGTCCCCTACTTCGGTCATGCCCTGGACAAAAAGCAGTCACAACAGAAAGCAAGTACTTCATCCCTGCACAGAAATAATCACTGTCATGCCCTTACAGAAAGTAATGTCACTTGTTCCCTGGACAGAAAGTAATCCTTTGGTCCATTGCCCTGACAGAAAGGTAAATAACTTGGTCATGCCCTGGACAAAATTATCACTGTCATGCCCTGACAAAAGGATAAGTCACTTGTCATGCCCTAGTCTATGCCCCTGGACAGAAAGGTAAGTAAACACAGTTCATGCCCTGACAGGAAATAAGTCACCTTGGTGTCATTCTCTATCATATAGAGTAATTTCACTTGGCATGCTGAGCATTATAAGTCAAGGACAGAAAGTAATCACGTTGGTTCATTCATGCCCTTGGATGAAAGGGTAAGTCACTTGCTGCCTGTACAGAATAAGTTCATGCTTAGGTTCATGCCCTGGAGAAATATATCGACTTGTCTATGCCCTTGGACAGAAAGTAAGTCACTTGGTCAGGCCCTGACAGAAAAGGTAATTCCTTGGTATCGCCCTGGACAGAAAGTAAAAGTCACTTGTTCATGCCCGACAAAAGGGTAAGTACGGTCATGCCCTGACAGAAAGGTAGTCCCATCCTGGGACAGAAGGTAAGTCACATGCCACTGGATGGCCCTGGAGTCATCCCTTGAAGAAAGGTAAAGCCCTGGACAGACCACTTTGGCATCCCTGGACGAAAGTAAACACTTGGTCATGCCCTGGACAGAAATCTGTAATCACTTGGTCAGCCCTGGACAGAAAGGTAAGTCACTTGGTCTATGCCCAGACAGAGGTAAAGTCCACTTGTCATCCCTGGACAGAAGATCACTGTCATGCCCTGGACAGAAAGTCATGCCTGGACAAAATAAGTTCACTTGTCATTTGCCTGACAGAAAGGGAAGTCATGTCATCCTGACAGAAAAGTAAGTCACTGTCAGGCCCTGGACAGAAATAAGTCATTGGTCATCCCTGGACAGAAAGTAAAGTCACCGGTCATCCCTGGACAGAAAGGTGTAAGTCACTTGGTCATTCCCTGACAGAAAGGTAAGCACTTGGTCATGCCCTGGACAGAAAGGTAAGTCACTGGTGTTAAGTCACTTGTCATGCCCTGGACAGAAAGGTAAGTCACTTGGTCATGCCCTGGACAGCAAAGTAAGGACTTGTCATTGCCCTGACAGAAGGTAAGTCACTTGTCATTCCCTGGACAGAAAAGGTAAGTCACTTGTCATGCCCTGGACAGACAGGTAAGTCACTTTTCATGCCCTGGGTAGGTCACTTTGTCATCCCTGACCGAAAGTAATGTCATTGTCATGCCTGGACAGAAAGGTTAGTCACTTGTCATGCCCTGACAGAAAGTAAGTCACTTGGTCATGCCCTGACAGAAAGTCACTTGTAACAGAAATGTATAGTCACTGGTCATGCCCGATCACTTGTCATGCCTGACATACAAGTAAAGTCACTGTCATGCCCTGGACAGAAAGGTAATCACTTGTCATGCCTGACAGAAATGTAAGTCACTTGTTACATGCCCCTAGGACAGAAAATAAGTCACTTATCACTGGTCCCCTGACAGAAAGTAAAGTCACTTGGTCATGCCCTGACCTAGAAATGTAGTCACCCTTGCGTAAGCAATCCCCTGACAGAAATAATCACTCTGGTCATGCCCTGGACAGAAAGAAGTCACTTGGTCATGCACCTGGACACTTTAGTAAGTCACTTGTCTATGCCCTGACAGAAAGTAAGTCACTTGTCATCCCTGGACAGACAGTGTAAGTCACTTTCATGCCCTGACAGAAAAGTAAGTCATCTTGGTCATGCGCCCTGGACAGAAAGGTAAGTCACCGCAAAAGGTAAGTCACTTGGTCATGCCCTGGACAGAACCAAGTAACACTATGTCATGCCTTAAAGTCTTCCAGAAAGGTAAGCATGACCAGAGTGACTTCACTCTTTCCTGACAGTGACAAGACTTACCTTTCGTCAAAGTGACTTACCTTTCTGTCCAGGGACCAGTGCATGACCAATGACTACCTTTCTGTCCAGGCATGACCAAGTGACTTACCTTTCTGTCCAGGCTATGACCAAGTGACTTACCTTTCTTGTCAAACAGCATGTCCAATGTCGGTCCAGCTATTTTGTCCACCAAGTGACCTATACCTTCTTCCAGCGCTAATGACCAAGTGACTTACCTTTCTGTCCAGGGCATGACCAAGTTACTACCTTTCTGTCCAGGCATGACCAATGTGACTTACCTTCGTCAGGGCATGACCAATGACTTACCTTTCTTCCAGGGCATGACCCAATGACTTACCTTCTTCCAGGCAGAAACCAAGTGACTTACCTTTCGTCCAGGCATGACCAAGTACTTACTTTCTGTCCAGGATGACCAATACTTACCTTTCTGTCCAGGCATGACCTTCTCAAGTGACAATTACCTTTCTGTCCAGGCATGACCAAGTGACTTACCTTTCTTCCCAGGCATGACCAAGTGACTTACCCTCTGTCCAGGGCATGACCAAGTACTTACCTTTCTGTCCAGGGCATACCAATGACCACCTTTCTGTACCAGGGCATGACCAATGACTTACCTTTCTGTCCAGGGCATGACCAAGTGAACTTACCTTTTCTGTCCAGGCATACCAAGTGACTTACCTTTCTGTCCAGGCATGACAAGTGACAATGACTTACCTTTCTGTCCAATGACAATGACTTACCTTTCTTCCAGGCATGACCAATACCTTACCTTTCTGTCCGGCATACCATGACCTTTCTGTCCAGGCATACGCTTACCTTCTGTCCAGCTGACTTACCTGTCTGTTCCAGGGCATGACCAAGTGACTTACCTTTCTGTCCAGTGAACCAATACCGAACCCTTTTTGTTGGCTGACCATGGTCTGTCCAGGCGAAAATACTCAAGTACTACTTGTCCAGGGCATGACCAATGCCATTGCTTACCTTTCTGTCCAGGCAGTGACCAGGACCTTACCTTCTGCAGGGACATACAAGTGATTACTTTCTGTCCAAGTCCAGGCATACCAAACTCTTACCCTTCTCCCAGGCAGACAAGAAACTGCCTTCTGTCCAGGCATACCAAATGACTGACTTACCTTTGCCAAGACCAGTATGGCCAGGGCAGACCAAGACTTTACCTTTCGAATCAGCCATACACACGTACCAGGGCATGCTTCCACCAATGACTTACCTTTCTGTCCAGGGCCAGACAAGTACTACCTTTATGTCCATGGCCCAATTGATTACCTTCTGCTTCCAATTGACACCTTTCTCTCAAGACCAATGACTTACCTTTCTGCCAGGTGACCCCTTTCTGTCCAGGGGCATGACCAAGACTTACCAAGTGACTTACCTTTGACCAAGTGACTTCTTCTGTCCAGGGCATGACCTACTTACCTTTCTGTCCAGGCATGACCAAGTTGTCCAGGGCACCAAGTGACTTACCTACCATTCCCACAATGACCAAGAGACTTACCTTACATGACTGACTTACCTGTGACCAATGACTTACCCTTCTTCCTGACCAGTCTGACTGACACCTTTCTGTCCAGGCATGTGACAATTGACTTACCTTTCTGATCCAGTATGACCAAAGTGACTTGCCTTCTGTCCAGGCATGATGACCAAAATGACTTACCTTTCTGCCAGGGCATCCAGACTTACCTTTTCTGGCTTATGACCAAGTTACCTTTCTGACTTACCTTCGCCAGGCATACCAAGTCCTTTCTGTCCAGGCATGACCAAGTGACTTACCTTTCGTCCAGCCGCATGACCAATGAACTTACCTTTCTGTCCAGGCATTTGACCAAGTGACTTACCTTTTCTAATCTAGGGCATGACCAAGTCACTTAACCTTCTGTCCACAAGTGACGAGTGACTACCTTTCTTCCAGGCATGACCAAAGTGACTTACTTTTGGGCATGACCAAGTGACTTACCCTCCAGCGGGTGACCACAAGTCTTACCATTTCGTCCAGGCATACCCAATGACACCTGTCCACCAAAGACTGACCAAGTACTTACCCTTTCTGTCAGGGCATGACCATACTTCCCATTTTTACTTCCAGGCATGACCAAGTGACTTACCTTTCTGTCCAGGCATGACCAAGTGAATTACCTTCTCAGTCCAGGCATGACCAAGTGACTACCTCCTTGTCCATACTACCTTTCTTCCAGCAGACCAAGTGACTTACCTTTCTGTCCAGGGCGATGGACCAATGACTTACCTTTGTCAGGGCTTCCAGGACAGACAGAATGACCAATGGACTACCTCCTCGCCAGGGCAATTCTTTTTAGACGGGGCCTATTGACTTTGCTGTCCGGCCGCCAAGACCAAGTGACCCTTTTTTTCCACCTTACCAATACTGTTCCTGTCCAGCATGACCAAGGATTACTTTCCAGGCATGACCAGTCCAAACTTTCTGGGGCCCAATACTTTACCTTTCTGTAAGGTACTTATCTTTCTGTCCAGGCATGACATGACCACCTTTTCTGTTCCAGCATGACTACCTTTCTGTCCAGGCGATGACAATGACAAGTAAAACTTACCTTTCTGACTGACCAATACCTTTCTGTCCAGGGCTATGACCAAGGACTTACCCTTTCTGTCCAGGCACCAGTACCAATACTTACCTTTCTGTCCAGGCATATGACCAAGTGACTTTAATAACTTACCTTTCTGTCCAGTGGCAATGGTACTTGCCTTTTTGTCCAGGGCATTATGAACCAGGGATGACCAAAAGTGACTTACCTTTCTGTCCCAGGGCATGCACCAATGACTTACCTTGTCATGACCAAGGAGCCAATGTACTACCTTTCTTCCAGCATACCAGTAGGACTGACCTACCTTCTGTCCAGGCCAACCAGTACCTTTCTTCCAGACTTACCTTTCTGTCCAGGACTTACCTCCAGGGCCAGGACCAAGTGTCCTTTCTGTCCAGGGCATGACCAAGTTGACTTACCTTTCTGCCAGGGCATGATGACTTGCTTTCTACAGGGCCAGTGACTTTACCACATGGATGACCAGCCAGTGCATGACCAAGTGACTTACCTTCCAAGGGCAATGAACGTCCAGGGCATTGACCCTTCCAGAGGGTGGGGCTAATGACTTGACTTACCTTTCGTCCAGGGGACCAATGACCAAGTGACACCTTCTTCCAGGGCGTTATGGACCAAGGTTTACTTACCTTCTGTTCACAAACTTAACCTTTCGTCCAGGCAGACCAAGACTTACCAAGTAGGCATGACCAAGACTTACCAACCTTTTCTGCTCCAGGGCATGACCAAGTGACTTACCTTTTCTTACCTTTCCTTCCAAGTACTTACCTTTCTGGGGGCGATGACTTACCTTTCTTCCAGGCGACCAGTGTACTTACTTACCTTTCGTCCAGGCATGACCGAGTGGACTCTACCTTTCTGTCCAGGGCAGGAACCAAGTGACTTCACAGGGCATGTACTTACCTTTCTGTCCAGGGCATGACTGTCCAGGGCATGACTTACCTTTCTGATCCAGGTCATGAACCAAGACCTACCTTTCTGTCCAAGTGAGGCTGCCAATCGGCCATACCTTCTCTGTCCATCATAACAAGTGACTTACCTTTCTGTCCAGGCATGACTAAGTGACTTACCTGGTCTGTCCAGGGCATGACCAATGACTTTACCTTTCTGTCCAGGGCATGACCAAAGTGGACTAATTGATCTTACTTTCTGTCCAGGGCCTATGACCAAGTGAACTTACCCTTTCATTGTTCCAGGGCAACCAAGTGACTTACCTTTCTGTCCAGGGGCATGACCAAATATGACTTACCTTTTCTGTCCAGGCATGACCCAAGGACTTACCTTTCTGTCCAGGGCATGACCAATGACTTACCCTTCTGCCATGACCAAGGACTGTACCTTCTGTCCAGGCATGACCAAGTTGACCAACCAAGTGTTTTACGCGTTTGGTGCCAGCCGGCCACTGACCAAGACTTACCTTTCTGTCAGTGTATGACCTTAATGACTTACCTTCTGCCAGGCAATGACCAAGTGACTTTACCTTTCTTCCATGCATGACCAATTTCTGTCCAGAGCAATGACCAATGACTTACATTCTTCCAGGCGATACCATGACTTGACCTTTCAGGTCCAGGGGCAATGACCAAGTGACTACCTTTCTCTTTTACTTTCTGTCCAGGGCCAAGTGACCAAAGTACTTACCTTTCTTCCAGGGACCAAGTGACTTACCTTTCTGTCCAGGGGTAGACCAAGTGACTTACTTTCTGTCCAGAACCAAGGTGACTTACCTTTCTGTCCAGCATGACCAAGTGACTTACTTTTTGTCTTCCAGTCCCTAGGCAGCCAAGTGACTTACCTTTCTGTCCAGGCATGACCAAGTGACTTACCTTTCTGTCCACATGACCCAAGTGACTTACCTTTCTGGTCCAGGGCATTGACCAAGACTTTACCTTGCTGTCCAGGCTCATGACAAGTGACTTACTTTCTGTCCAGGGCATGACCAATGACTTACCTTTCTTCCAGGCATGACCAAGACTTACTTCTTTCCCTGTCCCAGCAGCATGACCCATTACCTTTCTGTTCCAGGGCATGACAAGTTGACTTACCTTGCTGTTCCAGCATGACCAAGTGACTACCTTTTCTGTTCCAGACTAAGGCCTTTTCTGTCCATGGACCAAGTGACTTACCTTTCTGTCCAGGCTATGACAAGTGACCACTTTCTCCAGTGACTTACCTTCTGTCCAGTGCTACCAAATGACTTACCTTTCTGTCATGACATGGGCATTTCTTCCAGACATATGACAAGTGACTTACCTTTTCTGTCCAGGCATGACCCAAGTAACTTAAAAACCTGCTGTCCAGGGCGGTGACCACAGTACTTACTTCTGTCCCCCAGCTTGACCAAGTGACTTACCTTTCTGTTCAGGCATGACTTTCCATTGGCCAGAGGCATGCCAAGGACCAAGTTTACTGTCAGGGCATTTACCTTCTTCCAGGCTTATACAAGTACTTACCTTTCTTTCCAAGGGCACTTACCTTTCTTCCAGGCATCCAGATTACTTTCTGGCAGAGCCTGACCAACTTACCCCTTCTGTGACTCCGAACCCCCAAAATACCTTTCTGTCCAGGCATGACCAAGTGACTTACCTTTCTGCTCCAGGCATGCAATTGACTTACCATTTCGTCCAGGCATGACTCTCTATCCTTTCTGTCCAACCGTGACCAAGTACTACCTTTCTGTCCAGGCGTGACAATATGACCAAGTGACTACCTAAATTCCTTTTCCAGGCATGAACAAAGTGAGCTTACTTTCTGTCCAGGGCATTGACCAATGACTTACCTTCTGTCCAGGGCATACAGTACTTACCTTTCTGTCCAGTGGCATGACCAGTAAGTGAACTTACCTTTCTGTGAACCAAGGGAACCGAAGTTACCTTTCTGTTGACTTACCAAGTGACCTGTCCAGCAGAAGAGTTACTACCTTTCTGTCCACCAAGACTTACCTTTCTGTCCGGCATGGACCAAGTCAGGCTGACCATGACTACCTTTCTCTGCCAGGCAGACTTACTTTCTACCGAGTAACTTACCTTTCTTCCAGGGCAGTACCAAGTGACTACCTTCTGTCCAAGCATGACTCAAGTGACTTACTTTCTGTCCAGGCACCTGACCCAAGTGACTTACCTTTCTGTCCAGGGCTAAATACAAGTGACTACCTTCTCTGTGACCTTACAGGGCCATGTGTCCACCAGTGACTTACCTTCTGTCGTCCAGGGCATGACCAAGACTTACCTTCTGTCCAGCATGACCAAGGAACTACCTTTCTGTCCAGGGATGACCAAGTGACTTACCTTTCTGTCCAGGGCATGTACCAATGTGACTACCTTCTGTCCAGGCATGACCAGTGACTACCTGTTCTTCCTTTCTGTCCAGGCAGCAAGTGACCACATGACTTGACTTACCTTTCTGTCCAGGCATGACCAATGACTTACCTGACTTTTCTGTTCCAGCATGACCCTCTTCCCAGTGACTTACCTTTCTTCCAGGGCATCGCACCAAGTGACTTACCTTCTGTGGGGCCACCAAGTACCTTTACCTTTCTGTCCAGCATGACCAATGACTTACCTTTCTGTCCAGGCATGACCAAGTGACTTACCTTTCTTCCAGGCATGACCAAGTGACTTACCTTTCTGCCAGGGCTGACCAAGTGTACCTTTCTGTCCAGGCGATGACCAAGTGACTTACCTTCGCTGTCAGGACCAAACGTCGATTCACCTTCTTGTGATGACCAATACCTTTCTGTCCCAACTGACCTTACCTTTCTTCTCACAGGCAATCCTAAGGCATGATTCCAATGATTACCTTTCTGTCCAATACTTACCTTCTGGGCATGACCAAGTGACTTTCTTCCAGGCATGACCTTTCGTCCAGGGCATGACCAAGTGAATTACCTTTCCTTTCGTCCAGGGCATTACCATGACTTACCTTTTCTTCCAGGGCTATTGACCAAGTTGGACTACCTTTCTTTCCAGGCATGCCCTGGACAGACAAGGTGACTTACCTTTCTGTTCCAGGGCGATGCCAGGTAAGTCACTTGGTCATGCCCTGGACAGAAAGGTAAAGTCACGGCTTGGTCATGCCTGGACAGAGATAGGTAAGTTCACTTGGGTCGATGCCCTGGACCAGAAAGCTAAGCTCACTTGTCATGCCCTGGACAGAAAGGTCAGTCACGGTGCGTCATGCCCTGACCAGAAAGGTACAGTCACTTGTCATGCCCTGGACAGAAAGCTAAGTCACTTGTGCGTCATTTGCCCTGGACAGAAAGGTAAGTCACTTGTGACGCACGGACAGAAAGTAAGTCACTTTGGTCTACGCCCTCGACAGAAAGGTAAAGTCAGCTTGGGTCATGCCTCTGGACAGAAAGGTAAGTTCACTTGGTCATGCCCTGGACAGAAAGGTAAGGTCACTTGTCATGCCCTGACAAGAAGGTAAGTCACGTTGGTCATCGCACCTGGGACAGAAAGGTAAGTCACTTAGTTCATGCCCTGGACAGTAAAGGTAATCACTTGTGTCGATGCCTGACAGAAACGGTAAGTCACATTGCGTGGCCCTGGACATAGAAAGGTAAGTCACTTGGTCAGCCCTGGACCAGAAGGTTAAGTCAATTGGTCATGCCCTGGACAGAAGGTAAGTCACTTGGTCATGCCCATGGACAGACTAAGGTAAGTCACTTCGGTCAGCCACTGACAGAAAGTGGTAAGTCACAGTTGGTATGCCTGGACAGAAAGCTAAGTCATCTGGTCATGTCCCTGGACAGAAAGGTAAAGTCACTTGGTCATGCCCTTGGACAGAAAAAAGTCACTGGTCCAGTGCCCTGGACAGAAAGGTTAAGGTCACTTGGTCATGCCCTGGGACAGAAAGGGTAAGTCACTGTCATTGCCCCTGGACAGGAAGGTACAGTCACTCTGTCATGCCCTGGACAGAAAGGTTAGTCACTGGTCATGCCCTGGACAGAAAGGTAAGTCCACTTGGTCATGCCCGGACAGAAAGGTAAGTCACGGTTGGTCATGCCCTGGACAGAAGGAATCACTTGTCAGTGCCTGGACAGAAAGGTAAGTCACTTGGTCATGCCACTGGACAGAAAGGTAAGTCAACTTGGTCAGCCTGGGACAGAAAAGGTGGAAGTCAATTTGGTCTATGCCCTGGACAGAAGGTAAAGTCACTTGGTCCCATGCCCTGGACAGAAAGTAGTCACTTGGTCATGCCCTGGACCAGAAAGGTGGTAAGTCAGTTGTCTATGCCGCCTGGACAGGGAAAGTAATGTCACTTGGTCATGCCCCTGGGGACAGAAAGGTTAAGTCACTGGTCATGCCCTGGGTAGCAGAAAGGTAAGTCACTTGGTCATGCCTGCTGGACAGAAAGGTTAAGTTTACTTGGTTCATGCCCTGGACAGAAAGGAGTCACTTGGTCATGCCCTGGACAGAAAGGGTAATGTCACTTGGTCATGCCCTGGACAGAAATGGTAGTGCACACTTGGTCATGCCCTGGACAGAAAGGTTTAAGTTCACTTGGTCATGCCCTGGACAGAAAGGTAAGTCACTTGGTCCATGCCCTGGACAGAAAGTAAGTCACTTTAGTCATGCCTGGACAGTAAAGGTAAGTTCGACTTGTCATGCCCTGGACATGAAAGGTAATCACTTTGGTCATGCCCTGGACAGAAAGGTAAGTCACTTTGGTCAATTGCCCTTGGACAGAAAGGTAAGTCACTTGGTTCATGCCTCTCTGGACAGATCAAGGTAAAGTCACTTGTCATGCCCTGGACAGAAAGGTAAAGTCCACTTGGTTCATTGCAGCTAGGACAAAAAGGCAAGTCACTTGGTCATTGCCCTGACAGAAAGTAAGTCACGTTGGTCATGCCCTTGACAGAAAGGTATAGTCACTTGGCATTGCCCTGACAGGAAAGGTAAGTCACTGGTCAGTGCCCTGGACAGAATGGTACAGTCACTTGGTCATGCGCGCTGGCTTGACGGAAGGTAAGTCACTGTGGTGCATGCCCGGACAGAAAGGCTAATCACTTGGTCATGCCTGGACAGAAAGTAATCAACTTGGTCTTGCACGCTGGGACAGAAAGTTAAGTCACTTGGTCATGCCCTGGCAAAAAGGGTAAGTTCACAGTTGCGTCATGCCACTCCTGACATGAAAGGTAATCCTTAGGTCATGCCTGGACAGAAAAGTAAAGTCACTTGGTTCATGCCCCTGGACAGAACGGTAAGTCACGTGTGGTCATGGCCTCTGGACAGAAAGGTAAGTCACTCGGTCATCCTTGGACAGAAAGTAAGCACTTGTCTATGCCCTGACAGACAAGGTAAGTCAGCTTGGTCACACCTGGACAGGAAAAGAGTAGTCCACCTTGGTCATTGCCTGGACAGAAAAGGTAAGTCACTTGGTCCATGCCCTCGGACAGGAAAGGTAAGTCGACTTGTCATGCCCTTGCACAGTAAAGGTATCAAGTCACTTGGTCATGCCCTGGATCAGAAAGGTAGTGTCACTTGGTTCATGCCGTGGACAGAAAGGTAAGTCACTGGTCATGCCCTGGACAGAAAGGTAAGTCACTTGGTCATGCGCTGGACAGAAAGGTAAGTCACTTGGTCATGCCACTGGACAGAAAGGTAACGTCAGCTTTGGTCCATGCCGCTGGACCAGAAAGGTAGTCACTTGGTCATGCACTGCGATCAGAATGGTAAGTCACATTGGTCATGCCCTTGGACAGAAGAGTAAGTCAGCTTGGTCATGGCGCCTGGACCAGAAGGTAAGTCACTTTGTTCACGCCCTGGACAGAAAAGGTAAGTCACTTTGGTCATGCCCTGGACAGGAAAGGTAAGTCACTGATTTGGTTCATGCACCTGGAAGGAAACGGTAAGTCACTTTGGTCAATTGCCGGCATGGACAGTGAAGAGGTAGCAGTCACTTAGTCCATTGGTCCGTGGCAGAAAGGTATCACTTGGTCATGCCCTGGACAGAAAGGTAAGTCAACATTGGTCATGCTCCGCTGGACAGAAGTAAGTCACTTGGTCATGCCTTTGGACAGATAAGGTAAGTCACTTGGTCATGCGCCTGGACAGAAAGGTAAGTCACTTTAGCATGGCCGACTAGAAAGTGAAGCATTTGGTCATGCCTGGACGAAGGAAGGCACTTGCATGCCTGGACAGAAAAGGTAAGTCACTTTGGTCATGCCCTGGACAGATAGAGTAAGTCATTGGTCATGCCCTGGACAGAAAGGTAAGTCACGTGGTCATCCCTGGACAGAAAGCGGTTGAAGTCACTTGTTCACTGCCCTGGACAGAAAGTAAAGTCACGTTGTCATGCCCCTGACAGAAAGGTAAGTCCTTGGTCATGCCCTGGACAGAAAGGTAAGTCACAGTTTGGTCATGCCTCTGACAGAAAGGTAAAGTCACTTGCGTATTGCCGGCTGGACAGGACAAGGTATAGTCACTTGGTTCATGCCTGGACAGAAAGGTAAGGTCACTTTGGTCATGCCCTGGACAGAAGGCTAAGTCACTGGTCATTGCCCTTGGACAGAAAGGTAAGTCACGTTGGGCATTGCCCTAGGACAGAAAAGGTAAGTCAACTTGGTCATGCGGCTGGACAAGAAGTAAGTCATTGTTCATTCGCCCTGCCGAACAGAAAGGTAAGTCACTTATGGTGCATGCACCTGGACAGCAAAGGTAAGTATACTTGGTCTGCCCTGGACAGTGAAAGGTTAAGGTGCACCTTGGTTTTCATGCCCTGGACAGAAAGTAAGTCACTGTCATGCCCTGGAGCAGAAGGTTAAGTCACTGGCATGCCTGGACAGGTAGTAAGGCACTTGGTCATGCCCCTGGACAGAAGGTAAGTCCACTTGGTGCATGCCCCTGGCAGAGAAGGTAAATGTCACTTAGTCATGCCGCTGGACAGAAAGGTAGTCACTTGGTCAATGCCCTGGACAGGAAAAGTTAAGTCACTTGGTCATGCCCTGCGACAGAAGGTAAGTCACTTGGTATGCCCTGGACAGAAAGGAAAGTCACTTTGGTCATGCCTGCTGACAGAAAGGTAAGTCAGCTTGGTCATGCCCTGGACAGAAAGGACTAAGTCACTTTGAGTCATGCCTGGACCAAAAAGGCAAGTCACTTTGGTCATGCCCTGAGACAGTAAAGGTAAGTCACTTGGTCATGCCCTGCGGACAGAAAGGTAGTCACTTGGTTCTATGCCCTGGACAGGAAGTAAGATCACTTGGTTCGATCCCCTGGACAGAGGGCTAAGTCACTTGGTCAATCCCCTGGACAGAAATGGTAAGTCACTTGGTCATGGCCCTGGACAGAAAGGAAGATCACTGTGTTCATGCCCGGGACAGAAAAGGTAAGTCACTGGTCATGCCCATGTGACAGAAAGGTAAGTCACTTGGTCATGCCCTTCGGAAAAAAGGGTAAGTCCAACTTGGATTCATGCCTCTGGACAGAAGTTTAAGTCACTTCGGTTCATGCCCTGCGACAAGGAAAAGGTAGTCACCTTGGTCATGCCCCTGGACAGAAAGGGTAAGATCATCTTGGTCAATGCCCTGAACCAGAAAGGTAAGTCACTCGGTCATGCCCTGGACGAAGGTAAAGTCACTTGGTCATGCCCTGGACAAGAAAGGAAGTCACTTTGGTCATGCCCTGGACAGAAAAGGGAGTCACTTGGTCAATGCCCTGGACAGAAAGCTAAGTCACCTTGGTCAGATGCCCCTGGACGAAAGGTAAGTCACTTGTCATGCCCTGGACAGAAAGGTACAGTCACTTAGGTCATGCCACTGGACAGAAGGTAAGTCACATTTGGTCATGCCGCTGGACAGAAAGGTAAGTTCACTTCGGTCATGCCCTGGACAGAAAGGGTAAGTATTGGTCATGCCCTGGACAGAAAGGTAAGTCACTTGGTCTATGCCCCGGACAGAAGGTAAGGCCTACAATTTGGTCATGCCCCTGGGACAGAAAAGGTAGAGTCACTTGGTCATGCCCTGGATCAGAAAGGTAAGTCACCTTGGTCATGCCTCTAGGACAAAAGGTATAGTCACTTCGGTCATGCCTCTGGGACAAAAGGTAAGCACTTGGTCACGCCCTGGACAGAAAGGTAAGTCACTTGAGTCATGCCCTGGACAGAAAGGTAAGATCAACTTGTCTTGGCCTGGACAGAAGCGTAAGTCACTTTTGGTCATGCCGAGGGACAGAAAGTAAGTCACTTGGCATGCACCCTGACAGAAAGGTTAAGTCACTTGGTATGCCCTGGACAGAAAGGTAATGTTCCACTGGTTCATGCCCCTGGACAGGGAAAGGGTAAGTCACTTGGTCAATGCCCTGACAGAAGTAAGTCACCCTTGGTCTATCCGCTGGACAGAAAGTAAAGTCACGATTGGTCATGCCCTGGACAGAAAGGGTAAGTCACATCTGGTTCATGCCCTGGACAGAAAGGTAAGTCACTTGGTCATGCCCTGGAACATGAATAAGTGTAAGTCACTTGGTCATGCCCTGGACAGAAAGGAAGTCAGCTTGCGTCATGCCCTGGACAGGAGGTAGTCACTTTGGTCATGCCCTGGACAAAGAAGGTAAGCTCACTGTGGGTCATGCCCTGACAGAAGGATAAGTCACTTGGTCATTGGCCCGGACAGAAAGGTAAGTTCCACTGGTCATGCCCTGGACAGAAAGGTAAAGTCACTTGGTCATGCCCATGGACAGAAAGGTAGTCACTTTGGTCGATGCACTGGACAGAAAGGTAAGTTACTTGGTTCATGCCTGGGACATGAAAGGTAGTCACCATTGGGTCATTGGCCCTGCGGACAAAAAGGCCAAGTCACTTGGTCATGCCCGGACAGAAAGGTAAGTCACTTAGGTCATGCCCTGGACAGAAGGTAAGTCATCTTGATGCCTGGAGCAGAAAGGTAAGTCACTTGGTCATGCCCCTCGACAGAAAGTAAGTCACTTGGTCATGCCCTGGACAGAAATGGTAGAGTCATCTTTGTCTGCCCTGCGACAGAAAGGTAAGTCACTTTGGTCATGCCTGGACAGAAAGGTAAGTCACGTTGGTCCTGCCCTGGACAGAAAGGTAATCACTTGTCATGCCCTGGACAGAAAGGTAATGGTCACTGTCATCCTGGACAGAAAGGTAAGTCACTCATGGTCATGCCCTGGACAGGAAAGGTAAGTCACTTGGTCATGCCCTGGGACAGGAGAAGGTAAGGTCACTTGGTCATGCCCTGGACAGAAAGGTAAGTTCACTTGGGTCATGCTTTCCTGGACAAGGAAAGGTAAGTCACTGTCATTGCCCTGGAGCAGAAACGTAAGTTCACTCTGGTCATGCCGGCTGGACAGAAAAGGTAAGTCACTTGTCATCCCTGGACAAAAAGGTAAGTCACGTTGGTCATGCCCTGGACAGAAGGAAGTCACTTTGGTCATGCCCCTTGGACAGAAAGGATAAATCACTTGGTCATGCCCTGGACAGAAAGGGTTTAAAGGTCACTTGGTCATGCCCTGGAAACAGAAAGGTAAGGCACTCGTCATGCCCTGGACCCAGAAAGGTAAGTTCACTTGGTCATGCCCTGGCAGGAAAAGTAAGTCACTTTGGTCATTTGCTCCTGGACAGAAAAGAGTAAGTCACTTTGGTCATGCCCTGGACAGAAAGGTAAGTCATCTTGGTCATGCCCTGGACAAGAAAGGTAAAGTCACTTGGTCATGCGCTGCGACAGAAGGTAAGTCACTTGCGTCATGCCCTCGGACAGAAAGGTAAGTCTACATTGGTCATGCCCTGGGACAGAAAGTAAAGTCACTTGGTCATGCCCTGGACCAGAAAGGTAAGTCACTTGGTCATGGCCATCTGGGACAGAATAGGTAAGTCACTTGTCATGCCCTTGCCGACAGAAAGGTTAGTCGAATTTCGGTCATGCCAGCTGGACAGAAAGGTAAGTCACTGGTATGCCCTGGACAGAATGTAAGTCACATTGGTCGATTGCTGCGCTGGACAGAAGGTAGTCACTTGGTCATTTTGCCCTTGAGGAAACCAGGAAAGGTAAGTACTTGGGTCATGCCCTGGACAGAAAGGTAAGTCACTTGGTTCATGCCCGGACAGAAAGGTAGTCAACTGGTCACGGCTACTGGAACAGAAAGGTAAGTCACTTGGTCATGACCCTGGACAGAGAAAGTTAAGTCCACCATTGGTCATGCCGCCTGGACAGAAAGGTAAGTCACTGTTGGATCATGCCCTGGACAGAAAGGTAAGTCACTTGGTTCATGCCGAACTTGGACAGAAAGGTTAAAGTCACTTGGTCATTGCCCCTGGACAGAAAGGTAAGTCACTTGGTCATGCCCTGGAGCCAGAAAGGTAAGTCACTCTGCGTCATGCCCTGGACAGAAAGGTAATTCACTTGGTCATGCCCTTGAGACAGAAAAGGCTATCACTTGGTCATGCCCTGGACAGGAAAGGTAAGTCACTTGGTCATTGCCTTGGACAGAAAGGTAAGTCACGTTTTGGTCATGCCCTGGACAGAAATGTTAAGTCATTGTCTGCCTGGACAGAAAGGTAAGTCACATTGCGTCATGCCCTGGACAGAAGGTAAGTCACATTGGTGCATGCCCTGGACAGAAAGGTAAGTCAGCTTGGTCTGAGTGTTGCCCTGGACCAGGCAAGGTAAGTCACGGTTGGTCTGCCCTGGAACAGGAAAGTAAGTCACTGTTCATGCCCGACAGAAAGGGTAAGTCGGTGGTTCATGCCGGCTGAGACAAGAGAAGGTAAGTCACTTGGGTCAAATGCCCTGGACAGAAAGGTAAGTCACTTGCGTCATGCCCTGGAAAAAAGGTCAAGTTCACTTGGGTCATTCCCTGGACAGAAAGGTAAGCACTTGGTTCCATTTGCCGCTGGACAGAAAGGTAGTCACCTTGGTCATGCCCGACAAGAAGGTAAGTCACCTTAGGTCATGCCCTGGACAGAGAAAGGATAAGTCACATTGGTCATGCCACTGGACAGAAAGGTAAGCTCACTGGTCATGCCGCTGGCAGAAAGAGTAAGTCATACTTGGTCATCCCTGGACAAGAACAGGTTAAGTCACATTGGTCTATGCCCTGGGACAGAAAGTAAGTTCACTTGTCATGCCCTGGACAGTAAATGGTAAGTCACTGTGGCTCATCCCCTGTTGCGAAAGGTAGTCATCTCCGCGGTCATGCCCTGGGACAGAAAGGTAAGATTCCTTGTCACTGCCCTGGACAGAAAGTAGAGGTCACTTGTGTTCATGCCCTGCGACAAAAGGTTAAAGTCACTCTGGTCATGCCCTGGAGCAGGAAAGGTAAGTCACTTTGTTTCATGCCCTGGACAGAAAGTAGTCACTTGTCAGGCCCTTGGACGAAGGTATACACTTTGCTCATGCCCTGGACAGAAAGTAAGTCACTTTGTCACGCCGCCTGGACAGAAGGTAAGTCACTGGTCACGCCCTGGACAGGTAAAGGGGTAAGTCACTTGGTCATGCCCTGGACAGAAAGGTAAGTCACATCTTGGTCATGCCCTGGACAGAATGGAAGTCACATTGGTCATGCCGGCTGCGACATACAGGAAGAGGGTAGTCAGCTGTACTTGGTCTTGTGCCTCCCTCCGAGAGAAGGTAAGTCACTTGGTTCATGCCCTGACAGAAAGTAAGTCACTGGTCATGCCGTTGGAAGAAAGGGTAAGTCACTTGTGTATCCTTTACACTGGAAAGATATAGCAGTAGTTGAGGTCAAACCTCAGTGCTTAGTCCATTGCCCTCTGGACAGAAAGTATTCAATTGGTCTCATGCGCCTGCGACTGTATTAACGCCGTAGTCAACCAGTATTCCCGGTGATTCAAGCTCCTTGCCAACTCAAGAAGACAGAATACAATATTCCCCTTCCGATGTCAATGCCTGGACTCTAGCACATATTCACTCGAATTGGTATATGCCCCGCACAGAATATGGGGTAAAGTCATCTTTCGTCGTCATAGCCCATAGACGAGGAAAGGGTTACAGTCGCATCCGCTTGGCTACAATGCACGGCTCCGATCATTCACACTATAGGTAGGAAAAATGTTCCAGTCCTCCCGGGTGACAATCGCTCCTCCTAGGACAGAAAGGTAAGTCACTTGGTTCATGCCTCTCGGACAGAAAGGTAAGTCACTTGGTCACTGCCCATGCTACAGGAAGGGATATATAGCTCACGGTATCGGTCATTGCCCGGGACAGAAATGAAGTCCACTGTTGGTTGCATTGACGCCTGTGGTGACAGAAAGAGGTAAAGCCTCCCTTTAGGTCCATTAGCCTCTTGGGCAGCCAAACGGGATAAGTCACTTGGTCATTGCCCTGGACAGAAGGTCAAGTCATTCTTGTTCGCGTCGTCACGCCTGGACAGAAGACAATGTAGGTCACTTGGTCCATGCCACATCGGACAGAAAGGTAAGTCACTTGGGTCATGGCCTCCTAGGGCCCGGAGAAGGTAAGTCAGTGTTTTACGCGGCATGGTTGCCCCTGGACACGAAAGTAAGTCGAGACGTTGGTCATGTGTCCTATCGTTGGACAGAAAACGGGATGACACGTCTCCACTTTTGGTGACGGCGTCTCCATAAGGGCGACTCAAAAACCTAGGAGGATGTATCAATGTCAGCTATAGCTAATTTCCTCGACTAGCAGAATGGCACGGAGTCCATCGTTGAAGTCCTGCCCTGGACCCAGGATCTCTCCTGCTCATCGCACAGGACTGAGACGAAGAGGGGTAAGTCACATTGGTTCATGCCCTGGACAGAAGGTAAGTACTTTTCCACCATGCCCTGGACAGAAAGAGGTAGTTACATTTGGTCATTGCCCGGACCAGAAAGGATAGAGTCACTTGGTCATGCCCCCTGCGACCAGAAAGTAAGTCACTTGGATCATTGCCCTGGACAGAAAGGTAAGTCACTTTGGTCATGCCCTGGACAGAAAGTAAGTCACCTTGGGTTCGATGCCCGGACAGGAAAGGTAAGTCACGTTGGTCATGCCCTGACCAGGGATAAGCGTAAGTCACTAGTCATGCCCTGGACAAGAAAGGTAAG